>JAQIXL010001160.1:0-20208 GCA_034700245.1 Poikilolaimus oxycercus
CACCCGCAATGCATGCAAATCGCTAATTTATCTGTTTCGCCTCGAAATTGACGGGAAACGACTCCGCATGCAAATTGACCCCTCGTTCCTTTCTGTTTGTGCCGCGATTTCGCGCATCCTCTCAAAGGCTGAGGAATCGTCCTCCTCGTGAGGTGATTTCCGGATTACGGTAGAAGGAAGGAGGAAAAAACAGCTGTTGCCAAATCGAGAGGAGGAATGATGGCCGATGCATGTCGACAGGCTCGCGAGAAGGCGATTACATGAGGGGATCACGAACTCGGCTCAATGAGCTCTCATTAGAAGGGAACGAGGACAAGCACCTGTCGTGGCTGCAAGGGAGGAAGGGGAAGAGGGCGTGGGAAGAATGTCTTCGTGAGTCGTTCGATGGTCTCTGAGATTTCTCATGATTATGCTGCTCTTTCACCTAGCTCTTCGCAAGCTGATTGTTTCAATAGAATGTGCAAGTTCAGATGCTTGTCTGGAAATCTATTCAACTTCTCACAAAAGGATTCTGCGAGCGAAGCAAAGTTCATTTCAAGATCAAGTCATTTCAAGACTCCCTTTTCTACCGAAATGAACGCCGCATGATAATTCCAATTCCAAAGCCTAGAGACCGAAGCATTTTCGTCTTCCTGAAAAGCATTCTCTGTCGGCGAACGCGTTGGAAAGCCAATCGTCGGACTTGTAAATCGCGCAATCCGCCGAGAGGCAATTCGATGCGCGGGCAGCGGCGCCCCCTTTTCCGGGTAATCGGCTTCGAGACGAGCCGCTTACAGTTAATTGTGCGGCGGTCGCTGCTTTTTGCGTCGAGGTCGCGCCAGCCCCAAGGGGCTTCTCTCTTCGAGGCAAACATGGAAACGTGACCGTTACTGAGAAGGAGAGTAAATCAGCCCAAAACGAGTCAAATTCTATCGGCTGCCTGACACTCCGTCGGCTCCTTTCAAGGAGAAAGAGACGTCCAAGGCTGAGTGCCCATAAATTGTCGGCCCTTCAGCGCCTCAGTGAATTCTCTCTCGTTGCCATTTTTCATCCTTTCAACGACTGAAATGTGGCTGTGAGCAAAATGTTCCACATTCAGAAAAAATCTTCTATTGGCAATGAGTAAGTTTCGCAGAAGGCAAATTTCGCGACGCAACTTTTGCCGACAATTCATTGGGTCTCTCTCTTTCCGCGCGATTATGATTTCAACATTTCAGCTAGCAATTTAGGCCGCGAAACTCGGCGTTTACGTACGTTTCATCAGTCACACATGTCAAACACAACCCTTGTCTCAAAATACCAGGATGTTTTCTCTTTGTTATCTGCCTTCAACCTAACAGCCAGTTGTCTCTCTCCGCGCACACATCCAGCCTTGAGCATTGTTGCCCTAACCGTGTCCTCTCAGCGCCGTTCTCCCGCATTGCCAGCTGCCTCTCGCCATCTCCCCTCTCCCGGTGTCATAATCTTCTCTATTATTCAAGGCTGTTCACACGTGTCTCTAATAGGATCTAATTGAGGCTTCTCACTCGGCTGCCTCTTCCGGCCCTCGAAGTGCCACGAGGAGAGCAAATAGTCGAGGGGAAGACAATTAACCCGGAAGGGTGGAGGGCGAGGAGAAGCTGCAGGTGTTCCAAGCCTCTGCTTCCTCCAACCTCGAAGCGTGTCTTCAAGACTAACAATAAGATGGCCATGCAATCAAGCGAACCAATTAGACTCCACACCCTAGGAGATAGTGAGATCACTGAATTTTGAAGAAAGAGTTTGTGAGTGGATAAGTTTCACGCTTATGATTACAACGGCATTTCAAGTTTGCTCGATTCCGTTCGTGCCACGAGTCTCGAAATTTTATCAATTGAAATTCGTGACTGTCGAGAATGCTCATAAAGCGATTGACAGCTGCGATTCAGAGCAGATGCTTTGAGAGGAATGCGGGTTAAAGACGTTTCAGGATTGAACATTGGCAGGAAAGCAGCAAAAGAAGGAAATATCTTGAATGACGAAGGGGGAAGTGAAATGCTAGGCATTTGAGCGAGTGAGATGCACTCTTTTCATTTACAGCTATCGAATGAATTGAGAACATTACCGTGAGACGTCTGGACCGTAAATTATACGAAGAGAGAGAGGAGAAAGACTGTGTAAATCAAATATTCAGCTGACATGCAATCCGGTGGAAGATCGGAGTGTTATGGCATCCCTCCTTGTCCAGTCTCTGCCTGAGGAGAGGAAGGTCGAGGTCGCAGCTGTGGCTCGCGCGTGCGCCAAGCTCGTGTTTGTCCGGGGAGAGCCGGGCTTCACGGTGGAGGGGGGCGGAGTCCTCGACGCGGGGACGGTGGACGAACGGCTGGAAGAGAGGAGCTGACCTCTCGCTGCCAGACCATTTTCCCCTGCCAAATCTCCGCCCTCCAATCCCCCCTCGTTATTCCGGCACTTCGGTGGGCGCGCCAGCCAGTCCGTTCCTGGATTTCCTTTTGTTCCCCAGTTTTGTCACTTCAATCTTCGCCAATCAAGTTTGCGGGTAAGTTTTGTCGCATGCTCTTTTGAATCAATTTTCTTTTGCTTTCATTAAGCAGGAGTTATCGGGTTGAACATTTCAGATTGCGTCTCCACGATGCTGACAGCCGTTGGGTTTCTGGACAGCGGCTTCTCCAGCCCCAGCACTCCATACGCGGAACTGCCTCGCTCTTTCAGCTGCGATGAAGAAAAGAAGGTGAGTTTCAGTTTTGAATCAGCTTCTGAAATGCTACAACGTATCGCTAATAGCGCCTCGCTGACACAAAACCACTAAACCAATGAATTTCAGGATGGCCCAACAAGATTTCTTCGACACTGTCCCTGCCATTGCTGTCCGTGCACCTCGACTTTCATTCGCCGTCGTCTGAACTTCCCTTCCACGAGAGATGCCGCCACTCAAACTGATTTCGGTAACACTTTTTAAGAAGACCTTGGGAACACACAACTGTTCATGGGAAGCGGTAGCCTGGCTCTCAAAAGCCCTAATCGGGGATGCGTGTTTGATTTGCGCCATCGCCGTCCCGCGTGTGAAGTGTTGTCTTACACAAACGAAGGGAAAAGGACTGCCGCCGATGAAAAAGGAGCCACAGTCTCTTCTTCTTCTTCCTTCTATCCTTGTCTTCTTGTCCTCGCAAGCTCGCTTGAGGGAAGAAGGAGAAGGGTCAGCTCCTCTTTCATCGAGGAAGCCCTTGTTCGAGGGGCGCCGCCAGCTAATCCCGACAGTCGGCGGCCGCTTTTCAAGTCTTTCGGGGCTTCTCTCAAGGGAGGGAAGAGGACACTGTCGCGTGCGAAGGAGAAGGGAGACTGTAAACAAACTTTTGATTCCTCCTTTGTAGGCGACTTACCTCATGATCCCTTTCCATGGAATTTCTTTCAGTCGTGCTATTGAACTTTTTCAGTCCGGTTGAAACAAATACAAACTTTGCAAAGCTGTTTCGCTTCTGAAACCTCAACTTCGCTCCGAAACAGCACAAACTTTCGACTCAAAGCTTTACTATCAACTTCCAAAACTTATCGGAAGATTTCAGAACCCCGCCGCGATTTCGACGCCGAACGAGTAGCTCTTCGTCTTCTCGAGCTGTGCGACGCCTTTGACGCCGAGTTCTTCGAACCAAACCGAAGGCCCGCCACCCCTCCTCCTCCTCCGCCCGTACGCTTCCGATTCTTCTCCTTCTACTAGCCCCCTTCTCCTCGAGGTCTTTTGTCGCAATTACCCGTCTTCTCCTCTTGTCCTTCATGAGTCCCTTGGCGGTAGACTCGCGCATCCTCGGAGAATCAAGTGTTTATCTTCTCTGCCAGCCGCCAGCCGCCTCTTTTGTCCCGAAACACATCCACATCGGGTTGCATATGGCCAACAAAGGGCGGATCCCCTCATCTTCCTCGCCCTCTCAACGGAAGAGCAAAGAGCTGAGAGGGAACGGTAATTTCGCGCCCGCGTCTTTCGCCACGAGGCTCGAGCGCCAAGGTCACTAGTCTCTCCGAGAGAGAACGAGGGGTTCCCGCGCTCTTGGACCCTTGCCAAATCTATTCCCCCTCTTTGAGAACCTTGTCGCAGATATGTTTCAGAGTCACTTCATTATGCTTGTAGGTCTTGGAACGAATTTCTCTGCCTTCCTGGATGCTGTACGGGTTGCGTGTCGCCGCGTTTTGCCTTACGACTGAAACGCGTCTCCTTCTCCTCAATGAGCTACCGTAATCCTCAAAGGCCCGTCAGCAACCGCGCCGTCTCTTCCTTTCTCAAGTCTTCCTCGTTGTGCAAGCCCATGAACTAGGTCTCACTTTCTTGAATCTCTCTTCAAGCTCCAGTCACTCACAAACAGAATTGTTTCTAAAGCTGAGTTGTGTTTCATCGATGCAATAAATGATGCCAATCACTTCAAGGCTGCTAAGTCCCACATACTGGGTGCTGTTCAACAAGAAAAAGAACAACAAGAAGGGAAGGGCATGCGACGGCGCAAGTTTCACAAATTTGTATTGAATGGCAAAGTCGTATCAAGTTGATCCGAAGTTGCTCTACTCCTGGTTGTTCGAGTGATTTTTCAGCATGGGTTGCAGCGCTTCTATATTCATTAGCTGTCCGAAAGCATGGTTAATATTCCTTCTTTGCTCTCCCTTCGCAGGTGTCAGGAAATTGCTCACGGACCAACAACCTTGTCCTCCCGGCTGCACCTCCTCCACCTCCCTCTCCTCAACAAACATCAACAAACAAACAAACACCGAGCCAATCAAGATCATCTCCGTGTGGGGGGACGCCTGTGCAATGTTGAACAAACACGTTGAGGTTGACTCCGCCAACGAGGGGAGTGGCAAATCCCCCACCTACGCAAACACTCATCGCAGGGTCTTGACGCGAATTGCGCAGTGAGCCGAGGGGATTACGGTAACAGCTGACGTGCTCGTGAGCGAGGAGATTTTTCGCGCACACGTGTTAGATGATTGACAGCGGGAATAGGTGTAAATCCGGACTGAGAAATTGGATCTCGGAACGAGGGGGGAGGGGGAGGGGGTGATGAAGATATTTGACACTTGGACATGGTCGAGGACGATGGAGGGAGGGGAGACAGCCACCTGTTGCGACACCCCGAGGAGAGACCTCAACACGAGAACAATTAGGAGAGACGAGCGCTCGTTAAGGGTGAAGAGAAGGAGAAAGATGGACATGGCGTCAATAAGGATTGTGAACGAGATTTATAGGTTGTAGTGCGGACGGACAGCGCGAAAAAAGCTGTGAAGCATCACAAGTGGAGCGAAGGATCACTTCTGAAGCACATTTGGTTGAAAGCGATTTCGTGTAAAAATCCTCGTTGAAAAGCGCTTGACAGGAGGGCTTTGTGAAAAGAGTGAACACTCTGATCGTTCCTCCAACTATTGTACAGCGGAACCGCAATTGCAGGATAGTGACGGCGTGAAACATAAGCGATGATTCTCACGATTAGATGCGAGTGGTCTATTGCAGAAACAAATGGTCACTGTTAGCGCTGAAAAACTGGAACCTGAAAACAAACAACACAGCGAAACTTACTTGTGAAGAAAATTAGAACAACCGCCACAGAGATTGAACTCGAATGTTCGCCCTACTTCTGACTTCAATAAGCCATTTCATTGAAACGAACGTGATTTTATTGCCTCTTAATCTCCACTTTTGATCAAAAGAACTCCGACTCCTCTCTCTTCTCGGCTATTTGTTTACGGTGTCATGCACAGGCTCGTTCTCACAGCAAGCGAGCAAGAAGAAGGCGACCCTCTTTGCTCAAGCACCAATTGAGAGTCGGGATCATTCGAAGACAATGCGAGCGAATCAAAAGAGGAATCAAAGAACGCCGGCAGTTTATGGCAGTCGGCGGTCTTGCCTTCTTTTTCTCCTCGCCGAAATATCCACTCGAGGGACGGTCTAATAGACTCAGGGTCGAGAACGAGGACCCCGCCAAGGAGCCGGAGAACACCGTTGCGTCACCGCCCATTGAAGGTGGCCCTGAGAACGGGCAGTCGAGGTGCGACAATAAGGACCCATTTGAGACGAGGAGGGCAAGAAAGTTCACGCCTTGTGGATAGCGTGAAATTAGGCGAGGAAATGGAGTGTTAGAAGAGATGGCTGTAAGTGTCTCATCAGGGTCGGACAAAACGGATCGTTAGTCAGACGTCTTTATCCGCAAAAATATTGTAGTGTCAATTTGAAGTAGAAAACCAAAAGATAAGAGAAGTTCTGAAGTTTAGCGGAGCCGCTGAATTCAGTGCTGAGCGAACAATTTCATCAGGTCGTCCTTAGCAGCGTAACCAATCGACGACGGAATAAGCAAGGCAAGAACAGCCGCCACGTTCGCAACGCAGAAGATGACGAGGCAAGGCAGCTGGAGGCGGCGACGTGCCGTCTGCCATTCGAGTTCCAGTTCCGAGGGCTAAACACTCAAGCGATTGAGCAGAATGACGAAAGACTTACCTGGCCGGTCGCGAGGATGGCATCCTGAATCTCTCCGAGTGCTTTCAATGTATCGTTGGTGTAGCGGTCGTGACCGATGTCGCTACGCGGGGCGGCGGCGGGCGGCGCGGGCTTCTCCATAAAGAGACAGCGACGCAGGAGATCCGGAAATCGAGTCTTGTCCTTGGTGCACTTGTTGGTGATGCTGACGATGAGAATGTAGAGCAGCGTGATGGAAACGGCTAGGGCGAGTTGGGCAATGAAGAAGCTCGCTGAATGGGAAAGAATTGCCACGTAAGAAAGAAACTCACAGAAGACGTTCAAGTGAAGGGTCTTGGGCACATCGGCGATCATGGACTGCACGCTGATCGTTGAAACGGTCACCAATCCGATGAAGATCTAGGAAGTCAAAGCAGTGAACATGAGCGAACTTATTTACTTTTCCGTAGTACTCGCCGCCGTGATCCCAGGGAGAGAAGGTCGCAATCGTCTGGATCATGGTGAGGGCGGTCGTGGGGGCGAACAGATGGACATTGTAGAACTGTTAATTCCGATCGAGAACCTAAAACGATATTTGAGGTTGTGACGATGAACTCACAAGGAAGATTTCGAAACCGGCAGCCTCCGATGCTCCGTCCTTCACATCAGTCAAGCGAAAATCGGTTTCACGAACATTCCATTGACCATTGCCGATCTAAAGAAAGCTTTAAGGATGAATGTGGGCTTCGTACCTGAAGGGGAGTCGT
Source organism: Poikilolaimus oxycercus (assembly GCA_034700245.1). Lineage (NCBI taxonomy): Eukaryota > Metazoa > Nematoda > Chromadorea > Rhabditida > Rhabditidae > Poikilolaimus > Poikilolaimus oxycercus. The sequence continues at coordinate 7,153 of JAQIXL010001160.1, forward strand.
GGATTCCTTCTTAGCTTCGTTGTCTGAACCATAGGTAAAGGACAGCTCGCTTTGATAGTGTTGGACGGCTTCAAAGCTGATCTTGCACACAGTGGAATCGCGGGGAAATCGGGTCCAGTCCGTCACGCACCGAGGACGTGTTTTCTACAGCATAATGTGCCAGTCGGTGTGAAGTTAAACAAAAACTTACCACAAGAACTTTGTACGAAACCGCTCCATTAGCAGCCACCCGTACGAATTCGTCTTCCCGAATTACAGAGATCCTTCAAGATGACATCGGTGAATCTTTCAAAGTTACCTGCTGTGAATCTTCAGCTTCGGTACCCAGACCTCTTTTGTGGGCAAGGCGACAGCTGTCACGTTGGTGTCTTTCTGTTCCCACTGCATCCGCCGGTTCATCCATTTCCATGCCGTCGGTGTATCTTTTGAAAGCAAAAGCTCTTACCAGAGACAATCTGAGCTCCACTTCCACATCGTGATGAGAATCCTCAAATGTGTGATTCTAATTGAAGTTCAACAGTTACTTGTGAGGCTCCGAGAAGCTCGTACTCCACGCTCACATCTAGTGATTTGTCGCATTTCACCGTTGGGATGGCCTTCAGCTCGCCTCCGCTCTTCAGAAGTTGGTTTCGTTGCGAGTCCGTCAAGCATTGCTTCCTTTCACCGGACTCGGACTGATCTTCTCTTGTTGGTTCTGCAGCAGTCGCTTCGCCACTGTCCGTTGCGAAGATCGCCACGACAAGTATCATCAATAAGAATAAACGAGGCCCAAACATGCCTGAAAGTTGGGGAGAATTTCTTGAGCGACGTGGCCTTGAAGAAATAAGAGGTAAAAATTCTGGGTCTGGAGACTGGCACGTTGCCGGCGAGACAAATGAAGCGCCCTCGTCGCAGAATCCCTGAATCACTTCCTTTCGTCGACTCGTCCTTATTTGGAGAAAAAAAAACATCTTCCAGAACGAGAGAGCTTTTCAGTCGTTTATTCTTCGTAAAACGCACAGACACAACGATAAAGCTTTCTGCGTAGAAACAAGCGTTCGACGCATTTGAAAAGATTCACATAGCGTTCTCGACTGACTTCCCAGCACAGGGTCACACACAGGTCTTCACAGTCCTCTAATATCGGAAAGTCGCGTTCGTTGTTGGGCCGCTCGTCCTGCGACAGTACCGGCATCGCTGTAACAGCGAGAAGAGAAAGGAGAACATGAAGAACAAGGAGAAATAGGCGATGCAACATGATTTTCCAGAACACCGAACGACAATGTGGTACGCCTCACTATTATTTCGAACGTCATGGCCAAGCGATGTTTGTGATTCCACGAGCGTTTTCTTTCGAAGTTAATGAATTTTTCAAACATTCTTCTTCTAGAAGGAAAGGGTGTTGTAAGCTGAACGTTTATTCTTATTATTCGGTTCGTTTGTCTGAGGACCTTCACTTGGTAGAAGCACCATGCCGTCGACTCAACCTTATTCTGAAAAACAGGACCTCATGTTTTGATTGTTTTCATCTTTTTAGTCTTTATTCTTCGTAAAAACCGCAGACACAACGATAATGCTTAGCGCCGTAGAAGCGCTCCACGCACTTGAAGAGGCCGACATAGCGTTCACGGCTGATATCCCAGCACTGAATCACGCACATCTCCTTAGAAACCCTCACTGTAACAAAGTCGCGTGCGTCGTTGGGTCACTCGTCTTCAGATTGTTCAAACAGCGCAGCGCCAGCGAGAAGACGAAGGGTTAGCAGAAGGAGGTGTACGCGATGCAGCATGACGTCAAACAAGACTTTCCAGAATCCGCAGAAAGAAACCGTGACACGTCTATGCGCATTTCCACCAGAACGATCAAGTGATATTTGTGATTCCACGGGCGTATCCTCTTCAATTGAAAGAGCCTTCTTCCTCCTTGAAGGAGAGATCAAACCCACGTCTTGTCATCCTAGGTTTGTCAACGACGAATTTCTAATCAGCTTGTTCTCAACAACGAATCACACTCACATAGTTAAAATCAACACGAGTTAAAGAAAGTCAAGCCTTGGATGCGTAGCTGTTACGTTTAGAATTCTGAGCATCTTGTGTGAGGACATTTGAAACGGAAGTTGCTTTCGTGCGCCTTTTCAGTTTGAGGATGCGTCTATAAGCTGGCGTCAGAAGCACCGCTGCAACGGGATTGAGGACTGTCATCGTGTAGAGGCTTTGCATGAGAAGAGTCGTAAGCCAAAGAGGCCAACGCATCTGCAGATAGTAGCAGCCCTCCATGATCGACAACGGTCCGCCAGCCATAAAAACAGGAAGGGCAGCCTCAAAATCCGTCTTTCGAGTGGCGAAAAACAACCTGAATAAGCAGGGCGACGGCTACGCGACGATGCGTGAGAAGCATCTCCTCGCTCATAATTGACTTCAAGGAGTTGAGAGTAGCAAAAGTGGCCATAGAAGCTGCGATTGTGACGCCAATTGAGATGGCGGAGAAGACGAGGACGCCCGAGAGACCCACTCGGTGATAAATGACAGTCTGCGAATAAAAGGGACAAAAGAAGCAATCAAACCGTTGCAGTGAAGAGTGTTCCGTTCAAGTTAAGATCCGGATCTTCTTCTTTCAACTCGCCAATCAGACGTGCAGCGACGTTTTGATGCTCTTTCGACACTTCCGGTGCCACGAAGAAAGCAAGCATCTTCACATGCACGGCGGTGTATCCAAGGGCCAACACGCAAAAGAAGAGCATACAGATTTGTCGGCGGTTCATTTCCACTTGCCTAGGCTTTTCTTCATCTCTTTTGTTCGCTTTCTCACCGGCAGACGAGGAAGTAGCGATAGACAATGGCGGACACGGGCGTTAATGGAAGGCAACAAGCCATGCCGACAGTCATGTCCACAAACAAGTCGCTCCAAGACTTTGGCAGAATTCGTGAAAAGCCACTCGTTGTTAAAACCATGATCCCGGAGTCGATAGCGAAATTCTTAAGAAATCTTGAAAAACGAGTTTTCTTACCAATCCGCACATGACGATAGCCACAGCCAGGACTACATCAACGACACATTTCAGGGCAACAAAAATGTGCATCGGCGACTTTTCACGTTTCCAGGCCAGATAGACAACAAAGAGCAGACCGACATTTAGCAGAATTCCAGTTGCACCAAGGCCAAGCGCTATTGGTTCGAAGAACCGCACAAGCCACATGCTGCAGATGACAATGACGTGAAAAGGCTTGAGAATAACAGCCAGGAAGTGTAGTTGACGCAGGCGTCCTTAATGTTAGAGAGGGATTTGTTCCCTTCCGTCTCTCTTTCGTACCATATCCATTTTTCTTATCCGAGCCACCATGAAAACAGAAGGGGCGCTTAGAGGGCAGATTCCCACTGAAAGAGAGGCTTTGGCCGATTACCCGAGGATTTAAGCCGGCGTGTGGCCTTCGTGGGACTAAAGGAAGCTTGCTCTCGATGATCCTCGGTGAGACGATGGTGCACAGAAATAAAGAAAAAAAATGGTTCATACAAGAAGGGCAAATCACTGATCATGCAACCACGTTTTAAATTGCAGTTTGGGGCAAAGTTTCAAGTTTCATCAGTCTTTTACAATGGAACTGGGCGGCGAATCCACTCTAGCCTCTCTCAAAGAATTCATTAAGCAGACGTAACGCGGCGTCAAACGAATTCGGATGCCCTTCCTTCATTGCGGCTACGAGAATGCTATCACAGGTCATTTTCTGCAAAGTGATTTTCGACGTTTGTCATGATTCAATGGTGAAGTGGGAGAAGCTTGAAGCGATTGTTTATCACTCATTGATTCCAACACACAACTGTTAACATGTTGGAATAGGTACCGTCCCTGAGTAGAATCAGCCACACGAGAACTGTTCTATCGCCATTGCGGGAGGTATCATTTGCCACACGGCCTCCATCTAGTGCCCTCTCGTGCTTTTGGACAGTCTCTAATTCTTTCAAAGTTGCGATGATGCGATAAAGGTCAGCAAATTTATTTCATCACAAATATCAAAGTTTCTTAACGGAACTGCTTCATCAGAGCGCACAGCTGCTTGAGACCGCGAGCCTTGGCTTTCTTCACGTCCTGAAAACTCATATTTTCGCATTTGCTGAAAGAGACAAACCAGGCTCGGCGCGTTCTTGTACTCCTGCATGAGTCCCTCACAGATCGACATGAGCTGATGGGCGGCCTGAACCATCTTCTCATGATCGCCACTGGCAATGTTGAGCTTCGCCTGCTGAACCAAGTCATAACTGAACATGGAGACTGATTGTGAGAGGGTTAGTGCAAGTTTTACCTTTCTCCGAAAGACTCTTGATCGCTCATCACGTCGAACCACTGCTTGAAAACTGAAAGAAGTTCTCTTTGAAGCAAGAGGCAACTTACTAGACGCAGCCACGACCGGCTCGTTCTCCATCTGGTTGACCGCTTCGAGAAGCTCGTCGAAATTGAACGCTAAACTTCCTCGTTTGAAAGCCAGAACACAAACACTTACAAGTCATTTTTTTGGAAGGAGGACGAACAAGCTGAACGGAGCGCACGACTTCAAGAATGAGAATACTACAGCTTTGGTCCGACTTATATCCTGAAGGTATGGAGGTGTTAACTGAAAGTTCGCACTACAAGCGAGAATTAGTTGTGCGAAGTGCTTCAGAGCGATACTCTTCGCACTATGTACTGGGTGTCCCAACATTAACGTCAATTTGGAAAACGCTTGTTCTCGCACGTTGCTAAATTCCTCCCATGACAACAAAAATCCGATTCAAAAATCGTTCCAACTCAAAGACGTCCCTGTTTTTAGCGGATAACAAATGGTAACCCTAGACGAGTCAGACGCTTCAAACCCGAGTGAAAAAGGTCGCTTCGCGTGCGAGAACGAGCGTTTTCCAAATTGACGTTAATGTTGGGACACCCAGTACATCACCGAACTGCGGAAAAGATGATGAGTTGCTGCCAGTGAAGAAGGTCTTTTCGACAAACTCGAAAACAAGAGCTTTTTCAGCAAGCGAGCACAAAAACTCACATAACTTTGCAAGCTGGAAGAGAATTACACATGAGCAACGAATTCTAATCATTTTCAACCTTTCAAGTTCTGCAATTCGCCCTTTATCATCTGAAGGCTCACTTTTACTGTCGCCGTCTAGACCGAATGTCTGGACCAAAGTGAATAAAAGGGGCTTCTCCGAGCCAAGGTCGTCAGTTCTTCGTCTTCCTTCGCGACTTCATCGTCCTCGTCTCTGATGACATCGGCCTACTTTGCTCCGGGAACTGGCGGCGCGCAATCGGCGTACCTCGGCGTGGGCGGCGGCGGCGGAGGAGGAGCAAAGCCGGCTGGCGGAGCTCCTGCGGGTGCGTCACTACTGTAAAGGGACTACTGGCAGGGTTTTGGCGGGAAAATATTGAACGCCGCAAGGGCCTGCACGGCGAGACAATTAGGTGCGCGGGCTAATTGGCTCGCCTGCCGAGTGAGGGCTGTCAATTAAGCCTCCGGCCGCCCCACGCGACCTTGACCCAGGGGCGAGCCGCCACATGGGAACGCGACCCGGAGAGTGAGCCATATCAGTTTCAACTGGACGGGTGATTCTGGAGAAAAGCTCGGAGATTCCGGGAAGCCAAGCTTCTTCCACGGGAATGACCGAGCCATACTTCAGAAGATCCGCGTGAAAGGGGTCAAGGGGGAGAAGCGAGGAGAAGAGTGGGGTCAAAGAAGGCGCTGGTCAAAGAAGAAGCTGAGTCAGGGCGATGGAAGGAGCAATTATCGACGCGAAGGCGCCCCCGAGAGGCAAACTTTCAAAATGAGACGCGAGGAGCGGCGCAGGCCAGTGCCGACAAAAGAGAGGCATCCGGTCGCGCATCGGCAAGGGGTCATTGGCTTGGAAGCTCAAGAAAGAGAGAAGAGGAAATCATCGGCGCAGCCGCTCGGCGACAGCTGCAGGTGGGGGCGAGTGCCGAGGCGTGCCGAGGCGGGGCCGCCGGACAATGGGCGAGTCGCCCTCTCCCAGGCAATCCTTGCCTTCGCCTCTTTCAAAATCTCCCCGAATGATTTCATCACAAAAGTCGAAGCGGACAAGCCATACGCGCAGAGAGGGTGGCTAACCGGCAATAGCCGGGAAGCATCAAGAAACAAACCGAATTCGGACGAAGGAACTAAAGAAGTGAAGGGGTTGAATGTGAAGACCGTGATGGCCGTCGAGGCCGCGCCGCGACGGCTGCAGGTGCGCGATTGCCGAGGCTCACCGAGGCTCGCCTCCTGCCCCAGCACCCACTTCCCTCCACCTCCTATCCTTTCCTTCCCGAAATTTTGAGGGAAGTGCATAAAAAGTCGAAGACTGACAAGTCGCAGCCGGGCGCGCAGCGACGGAGGCAAACCGGCAATCGCCGGGAATCCTTCTGTCCATTCAAGGAACAAAGAGAATTCAGACGAAGAAGTGAAACAAAAAGGGGTTGGCTGTGAAGAGGCAATCCGCGGCACAACCGCGCGGTGGTTACGGTCAGATGTGCGAGTGCCGAGGCTCGCCGAGGCCTGCGACAAGGGGCGAGTCGCCCTCTCCCAGGCAATTAGCTCCTCGCCCTCCTCCTCCTTCTATCCTTTCCTTCCCGAATGTTTTTGAGGGAAGTGCATAAAAAGTCGAAGACTGACAAGCCGCGGTCGTGCGCGTCGCGGCGGAGGCAAACCGGCAATAGCCGGGATGCCTCCTCCTTCTTTCCTCTTCAAGAAACAAGCAGAATTCAGACGAAGAAGTGAAACAAAAAGGGAAGGCTGTGAAGAGAGCAATCGATGGCACAGTCGCGCGGCGACGGCTGCAGGTGGGGCGAATGCCGAGGCGAGTGCCGAGGCGCGTCTCTTGCCCTTTCCCAGGCAATTATCAACCCCTCCTCCGCCTCTTTCCAACACCCCCCGAATGGTTTTCAGCACAAAAGTCGAAGAGGACAAGCCGAACGCTCAATGGCAAGGGGGCAAACCGGCAATAGCCGGGAAGCCTCCTTCTTTCAGAAACAAACAGACTTCAGCCGAAGAAGATAGCAATGGCCGTCGAGACCGCGCGGCGATGGGTGCAGGTGGGGGCAAGTGCCGAGGCTAGCCGAGGCTCGCCTCCTGCCCCCGCACCCACTTCCCTCCACCTCCTCTCCTTTCCTTCCCGAAATTTTGAGGGAAGTGCATAAAAAGTCGAAGAGGACAAGTCGCGGCCGATCGCGCAGCGACGGCGGCAAACCGGCAATAGCCGGGATGCATCCTTCTTCTTTCCCCTTCAAGGAACAAACCGAATTCAAACGAAGAAACAAAGAACCAAAGGGATGGGTGTGAATAGAGCGGTGGCCGACGAGGCCGCGCAGCGCCGAGTGCAGGTGCGCGATTGCCGAGGCTCGCCGAGGCTCGCCTCCTGCTCCCGCACCCCCTTCCACACACCTCCTTTCCTTCCCGAAATTTTGAGGGAAGTGCACAAAAGTCGAAGCGGACAAGCAAGGGCCGGGCGCGCAGCGACGGAGGCAAACCGGCAAAGTCCGGGAAGCCTCTTTCCCTTCAAGGAATGCGAACCCAAACCAGACAATGCAAACAACTTCTACAAATGAGACAAGAAATCAATCAATGGAAAGGCAACGATCGGCGCCCGTCGAGGCGCGCCGTGAGGTGGGCCGGCTGACAATGCGACTCCTCCTCCGCCTCCTTCCTCCGACTCCGCCACCGCCGCCTCGGCGATTCTTATTCTTCGACAAATTCAACATAAAAACGTGGACTAAAAGATGGAATGTGTTAGAGGAATGTGTTGGAGGAGCTTTGAATGAATGAAGGAAGCAAGTCCTGGCACTTGCAATCTTTCCCAGACAATTAACACACTGCTAATCCCCTCCCACCCTTTTTAGGCGCAGCGGCAAAGTTGAAGTGAAGGTGAACTGAAAGGTGTCATTTAGGGAGGGGCGGCGCCAGCCCGGGATTTCGAGACAGAGTCATTCCCACGCAAGAATCTCACCCCCGACCGGTCCTCCCCCTCGTTCATTCACCTTTCTTCTTTGCCATCAGAGGTCTAACATGTTTAGACATGTTCTGACGTGTTTCGTGATTTCGTTATTTCGTTTTCCTGTGGGAGAGCAGTGTGTGATTGAGTGTCATATTTCTCCACTATAAAAACGCTGATTGCAGGCTATTTCCTCATTCTGACCGAATGTCTCGACGCCCTCAGCCAGTTGCCAATCCTCTCATCCCCGCGCCATCCACTGAAGCCGAAGCTCAATGGCCTCTCCGTCTCAATGTCGATCGCTATGTGGACGCTTCAAACGTGACAACAACGCACAACCGGACAAATCGATCCCGACACGTCGTAATTCAAGGACTGCGGATGCGAAGACTTGCGGAAGTCGTCAACCCTCAGAAGTTGGCCGCCATCTTCGAGAAGATCTTGGACCGCTACATCCCCGATCGCCCCCACGCCCTCTACACTGTCACCGTCAAACACCCCGGACTACGTAAGAATTTTGTGTTGCGTGAGAGGGATTTCAAGATCAATAGTGGCTTTGCTCTTGTTAAGAAACTAGAAGCCGTTGCCCAATCGAATGAGAATTTCTCTCCTGATGATAGGATGACCTTAGAGTTGATGATTCTTGAGGGGGTTGCTGATGCCGACATGACATCAAGGGGTGTTGCCCGCTCAAGGGCCCCTGGTGAAGCCGGGGCGTTGGTTAGTTTTGTTGTTGACAATGATGACGGTCTCTGTTTGCCGAAGGCGGCCGCTGTGGCCTTAGCCAACGGATCTCTCAACTATTTTCGAAAAGTCTACAATATCAAAAACGTTAAGAAGTGTCCCAAGTATCTTGAGAACGAGCTGAGAAACCGCATTGCTCACCAACACGCGCTCACAGATGTTGAGAATGTGACGAATGAGGTTCTAAGGCAGAGATCGATCAGACTTCGCGATAGCTTTCAGCGTGAAGACGCTTTGAGGTTGTTATCCTTTTGTAAAATCCCAACCGATAAGCTCTCTTACAATCTCGATGACCTCCAGAAGATTTACGAGAACCAACCTCCTCCTTCTGAGCACGAAGGCAACTTCCCTCTCTTTTCTTTCCATGTCTTCACCCCCGGGGGTGCCCTCATTAGGTCTTTCACCCATTCCACACAACATAACAACCAATTCCCCCTCCTTTTCATCCATTCTGACGGCCATCTCGACTACGCCTTTGACCTTGTCCACAAGGGTCTTCACTTTTGCAAGATTTGCAAGCTCGCCTACAAGAGGAACGATCATCGCTGCAAGGGACTATGCAGTATGTGCCAGACGCACATTGGAGAGTGTGAGGAGACGTTTCCCGGAGAGAAGAAGCGATGCGATGATTGCAAGTGCCTTTTCATGAACGCCGCCTGCATGGCAGCTCACAAGAAGACAGCAGCGACGTCACCTGTGGAAGGAGCTTGTCTTTGCACCCGCAGGGCCTACTGTGAGAAGTGCGGGAAGATGTACCATGTCAATTCGGAGGAACCCCACAAATGCAAGCATCACTACTGCGACAAGTGTGAATGCCAGAGGCCGGATAATCACGATTGCGCCTGGCGCAAATTTCGAGAAGGGGAAATCAAGAAGATCAAGGAGCACACTATCAACTTCAAAATGTGTCTCTACGACTTTGAGACGATGGCTGGAGAGCTAGATGCCAACGACGTGCTTCATCCATTCGCCGGAGGACATGTGCCAATCCTGGCACGAGCCGAGGTCGTCTGCAACCTTTGTGAGAACAAGCCCGAGACCGACAATTGCTCGAACTGTGGTCGGGAGCGAAAGTTCAAGTTCATCTACGAGCCTGGACAGCCCAAGAGCCAAGTCGTCGAGGATTTCATCATGCATTTCGTCGGGAACAAGCGATATGACAACTATCTGATGCTGGCCCACTACGCCTCAGGCTTCGACACTCTTCCAATCCTCTCTCATCTTCTCTCCAAGGGGATTAGGCCGAACGTTGTGCACTCGGGCACCAAGGTCCTGCAAATGACCATCGACAAGGACTCGTTCGACTTCGAGAAGGCTCGCAAACAAGCCAAGGACAAGTCTGCGATCAAGAATCCTGTCAAGGCCAGGCTAGTGTTCAAGGACACACTCCTCTTCACAACCTGTGCCCTCGAGGCCTTCCCGAAAGCCTTCGGGATTGAGGAGCAGAAGGGCTTCTTCCCATTCGATCTCATTTCGGACAAGTATTGGGACTATGATGAGGACAAGTACCCCGATTTCAAGTTCTGGAAGGCGTCGGAGCGCTATAAGAAGGAGAAGGCTGAAGCGATTCGGAAATGGTACGATAGCGTCAAGGGGACTCCCTATAACTTCAAAGAAGAGCTCGACAAGTATTGTCGCAATGACGTCACCATGTTGAAGAATGGCGTCCTGAAGTTCCGCGAGGCGTTCATCAAGGAAAACAGCTTCGATCCGTTCCAGGAGTGCATGACGGCCGCCTCCGCTTCTCAGTTCGCTTTCCGACTCAAGCACCTGAAGCATCCAGAATGGATCGCTCACATCGACGAGCGCGGAGCGGGCGTTCGAGACAACCAGAGCTCTCTCGCATTGAGATACCTCCATTGGCGATCGGAGAAGGAGAACATCAAGATCCAAACAGCCCTCTCGAAAGAGGGCGAAGCTCGGATTAACGTCTTTGGCAACCTCCACTACAAGGTCGACGGCTACATTGCTGCCAGCCGTCGCATTATCGAAGTGCACGGGTGCTACTGGCACGGCTGCTCCGATTGCAACCAGCTTGTTGTCAAGGAAGCCAAGAGGGTGGAGATGGCCGATCGACTGGCTCAAACCAAACTCCGGACGCAATATCTTCGAGACGCAGGATACGTCGTGGAAGAAGTGTGGGAGCACGAGATCAAATCGGCTTTGGCTACCGACACGGAGATGAAGAAGTGGTTCTCAGAATGGGAGTACATCGAGAGGCTCTTTCCCCGAAGCGCCTATTTCGGTGGACGAACCTTCACGTCCAAGATGATCGAGAAGTGTGGCCCTCTCGAGGAGATCAAGTTCTACGATGTGAACTCGCTGTATCCCGCGATGATGTTCAAGAGACGCTACCCCATCGGCAAGCCGAAGGTTCTCAAGCTGATTCGAGACGACTTCAAGTACGACGTCAATCCGCTCAAGTATCGAGGCCTGATCCAATGCACAGTCGTCGTGCCGCCGGACCAACGATTTGCTGTGCTGCCTTCTCGACACAACGGCCAGCTCTACTTTGGAAACTGCCGATCCTGCTGCGAGACCGAGCAGCAGATCTGCACTCACACAACCGACCAGGAGCGTGCCTTCAGTGGTGTTTGGACTCACGTCGAATTGAGAGAGGCTGTCAAGTACGGTGCCGTCATTGGAGAGACTGTGGAAGTCTGGCACTGGAAGAAGTGGAGCAAGCGTGGACAGCTCTTCGGACCCTTCGTCAGCAAGTTCTATCGGACCAAGATCGCGAACAGTGGCTGGGACTCGTCTCTCAAGACTCTCAAGATGAAGAGAAAGTTCCTCAGGGAGCTCAAGAGGAAGATGGACATCGACCTCACATTCAGCGACATGAAGGAGAACCCCACTCTTCGCCAACTCTCCAAGATCCTGCTGAATTCGATGTATGGCAAGTTCGGCGAGAGATGTGTGAGGACCTGCACGGAATACCACACGGACCGCGGCGAAATCGAGAGACTGCTACGAGACCCGAGCATCGAGATCAAGGCTTGTGAGTGGATCCCCAGCTCTCTGGATGTGGAAGGCGACGAGGACAGCAAGGCCGTCTGGATGTTCGTCTACCAGACGGCCAAAGAGTCGAAGCATAGCGTTCGCTTCGGCAACATCGGACTGGCCTCCTTCATAACGGCCTACGCCCGCCTCGAAATCTTGAAGCACATCAGGAAGGCTGGGTCGGCTCACATCTACACCGACACCGACTCAATCGCCTTCAAAGTGAAGGAGGGAGATGGCGTGATGGAGAAGTTCAAGAAGAGCGTGAACCTCCACCTGGGAGGCTTGTCCGACGAAGTGAAAGAGGGATGGAAGATCGTTCGATGGGTGGCTCCCTCTGCCAAGTGCTACGGTTACGAGATGGTCAAGCGGGACGATCCTTCCCAAAAGAAGTACGTGATGAAGATCCGAGGAGTCTGCATGACGGAGGACAACCAGGCTGGCTACTCGTTCGAGCGCTTCCTCAAGGACGTGGAGGACTATGTGAAGGAGTTTGGCGAGGAGCAGGAGCGCCTCGAATCTCTCTACAATCAACAGTGCAACGAGGCCATCGAGAATGGCGAAGACCCCGAAGAGATTACTCGTGAGAATCCTCTTCCATTCGGGAAGGTCGTGCACAACTTCCGCAACGAGCAGATTCGCCGCAAGCGACATGCCCTGGTGACGGAGTGCATTGCCAAGAAATTCAAGATTCACCAACACAAGGGTGTGTTGGATTGTCAGACGGGTACCGTCTACCCCCTTGGATATGTGGCCTCGAGAAAAAGATATCTTGCTTCTGATGATGGTCCAAATTGTAAAGAATTGTGTGTTCGAGATTATTGAGTCGTTGTGTCTTCTTAGGTCGTAAGTGTGTATAGGATGTCGATAAAGTGAAAACCATGATTTATGCGTCAAGGGGACATGACAATAAGCACAAGGAAGGAAAGAAGTGGTACGAGAGGTGAATTTTCTTTATCAGGGTGGCGTTCCGGCACATTCCATTCGTGGCAATTAGTCACAAATATCAACAAGGGACTGGAAAAGATCCCTATCAAAACCTCCTAACCAACAAACAACAACAACAACAACACCTGCCACCCATTGCAGCGTAGGGCGAGGCGACCTTGTGTCGACTCAAGTAGCTGCCACTGCCACTATCGGTACGACTATAATCTCACCAGTAAAACATAATTTTTCAATACAACTAAAATGAATCTCTTTGAGACCATGGGTCCTAACAATATCGATGGCGTTTTCGCCATGACAAACAAAGCTCAAAGAAGACCTGACAACGAAGTTGGCATGTCTGTCTGTCTATTCGACAGTGATTTCGGGACTTGGCAACAAAGTTGGCACGTCTGGCCGTCTTTTGGACGGAGGGAATGGGGACTTGGC
>JAQIXL010001161.1:0-20198 GCA_034700245.1 Poikilolaimus oxycercus
TACCACAACATCACGCCTTCCGGAATGCCACCTCACGAACTTCGGCTCAAGGAGGGCTGTGTCGTCATCCTCCTACGCAACCTCAACGTCACCGAGGGCATGTGCAACGGCACTCGACTTCGCGTGGATAAGATGAGCGAAAGGGTAAGCGCTATTTATGCTTGTATTCCTCGCATCAGCTTCTCCAGTGCACTCAGCTGACCGGCAAACCAGGGGCGATTGCACTACTGCCAAGAATCAACTTGACGCCGGCAGACAATACCCGAGATCCGACGCGCTGTTTCGTCAGAAGACAATTCCCCGTGCGGCTCGCCTACGCTCTCACGATCAACAAGGCCCAGGGCCAAACATTGAAGAGGGTGCGTAGATATTCACGTTTGAATTGCTTCAGGTTGGCTTAGCGCTTCGAACGGCTCCCTTCGGGCACGGACAGCTCTACGTCGCTGCATCAAGAGTCTCGACGTGGGACGGAATCCGCGTTTGGCAGAACGGCGAGATGGACGTCACTGAAGATGGAAAGAAATTTCACCGTGTAAGGAACGTCGTCTATCAGAGTATACTCAGAGATTATGATGATGATGATGACGATTGTTTTGATTGATGATTGACTAATATTGTTTGTTTCTTGTTCATTTCACCATGAGAAATGCGTTTTTTACCTTTGTTTGTGTGATCAAACCTAATAAACTGTTTGAAAAGCGCTTTTCGTAAGTTTTCGTCGGCTGTTCGCCTCAGAAAGGCTACTATTGAATTTTTGAATTTAAATGCCTGAGCGCAAGCGCACGCCACGAACTACCGTAATCCGGGTTGATCACCGAATCGGACAACGGAAATTGGGTCGTTGAATGCGTGCTCTTTCGTGTTTCAGTTTGTCGTTCGTGTTTCACTTCTTTGTTTCAGAATGAACCGTCGTAAGGCCGAAGACAGTGCGGACGAGTCGCCGAAGCGCGTCAAGAAGGCAAAGGGCGCCGACGGCGCGGCCATCGAGGTGCCGACGGGGGTCGCGAAAGCGCCACTGGAGGCCGCGAAGGAACCTGCATCGCCGCCAGCGGAGAAGCAGAACGAGGAGGACAAGCAGACCCGCGGCTTCAAGATCATCATGCTCAGTGATGAGACGAAGCGCATCAACGCTGAGTGCGAGCTGATGAACGGGGGTGCCAAGTTCGTTTAAACTTTTCTTTTCAAATCCTGTTTAGCGAAGCCACTCTCGTCTTCGTTTACATGGACGCCAAGTCGGAGGCCGATCGCGGCCAGCCCGTTTTCGCTGACGTCAATGGCAAGCTTTTCGCTGCCTATGTTGGCGGCGGCATCAAGAAGGACTTTGAGCTGCTGACACCTGGCGAGGTGCGCTTGAATTGGAAATTCGCATATTTCTATAGGTCCTTTCAATCATCGGCTTCAATGTCTATCCGAAGGATCAAACCTACTACAAGGATCTCACCGGCCGTTTCCACTTCAGCATCCCCGAGGACTGTCAGCTGCTGCTCCATTCGAAGATGAGCCTGGACGGGGGTTGCGAACCCGTCAACTTCAAGGCGCTCACGGTCGGAGTCAACAAGTTTGTTGTGCATTTTGGCATCAGCGACACGATTTTCAGGAGCTTCCACTATGTGATGCTGAAAGAAGTAGGCGCCCGGCTGACTTCGAACAAGTTCGATTCGTATTCTTTCAAGAAGCTCACCTTCATCGACACGAAGGGACACACCCAGCAAGTTCTTGTCGGTGGCAAGCAACTGGAGAAGATCGCCAACATCGAGATAAATGAGGTGATTTTTTCTCACAAAATATTCGTTTAGGTGTATCACCTTCATGGCCTGAGTGTCACCAAGAGCACCTTCGCCGGCAAGGACTTCGACGTGAAGGCGATGACCTACATCTTCCATCTCTCGAACGTGCCTCGCAGCGAGTGGGACGCCGTCTGCGACGGGGGTTCCGCTGCGGCGAAGATCGTTTCGCTCCTGGAGCTGAAGAACAATCCACCGTCGCAGGACCAAGAACTCAGTTAGTTCAAACATATTTTTGTAATCGCTTTGCAGAGATCCGTGGAATCGTCAGCAGCACGCCCTTCAAGGACAAGTTCACGATCACGGACGGCTCGGAGGATGACGGGGGTGCACTCCTCAAGATTATGGTGTCCGTCGCCGGCGGAGCGAAGCGTGTGCTCAAGTTCGACACGCTCGAACTCGTCGGAAGTGTCGATGGCGCCAATGGTACAGATTGCCATCCTACAAAATATTTTTAGTGCTTCACACGGCCGTCGGCTACACGAAGCTCGAGCCAACTGAGGAGGACAAGGCCATCGTGAAGAAGATCGAGGATGGCCGCCTGCAGATCCCCTTCGTCTAAGTTTCTCCCTTCTCACTGCCTTGTTTTGTTGTGTTTTGTTGTTTTGAGAAATAAAAACTATTATTTGACGTGTGAATAGGAACGAAACTCACGATCCGACACAACATGTTACATTCAGTATCCTTAGGCGCAGTATCTAGTTTCAAGTTTAGTCTTCAAAAATCCCTTCCTCAAAACTTCCGTTCAAATTTCCGAAAGCATCTATGTAAAGTGTCCTCTTAACCACTCTGTACTTTACCAGTCTTCGTGCCAGATAAATGTGTCTGTATTGAATAGCCTTTGGTCAGCAGTAAAGCCAGGAGAAGGGGACGACTTCGAGCGATATCCCGAAGCCATGCCGAATCATGCGCGCCATATTAATGCCAAAGATTTATTCACATGGAGTGAATCAGGCAAAAGCACTTGTCTCATCTTACGATGTGAAGAAAGGCGATCGAGCAAAGTGGAATAAAACCCTTTCGCAATCGTTTCACACTCTAGACCAAGTTTCTTGGAAGTGCAAAGAATGAACTGAACGCCTGTGACGGAGGTGAACGATTGTAAAGTACATAAGTCGCTTTCGAATGCCGCTCCATCTTTCGGACAACCCCTTTTCGAGTCTCTCCGACGACATCTTCATCTCAATCTTTTCTTTCATCGACGGTGAAGAGCTTCCATTTCTTCATCAACTTGATCGACGTATAAATTCATTTCTCTCATTATATTCGCACCGTCTACGAAAGCGAATTTTTCTCGAAATGGTCTTAGTTTTCTCAGAAGATGAGTTTTTATCGTTCGGTTACTCAACGAAGGATTACCTACTCGAACGTGAGCCATCGAATAGCTTTTCAGTTAAACAACTGCGGAACGCTGAAAAAGACACTCAAGAAGTTGGCGATTATTGCCAGCGCGTTCACTTTCATAACATCACGGTTTCAGAAAACCGCCTTGTCACCGACAAACGGGACAAGGTCGATTACAAGATAATAAGAAAGAGCTCCGGATATACAGCGGTGATATTCTGTCTGTATGGTCCCAATTATGATATCCAAACCGTTCTCGAACTATTCGCGCTTATCTTTCGACATTTTGATCCACATCTGTTGAGAAGCAGCTTATCAGTCGGCTTTCTAGCTTCAATTGCTAAAGAAGTTCCAAAATCCGTTCAAAATCTAGTGCTAAAAGACCTCTGCGCAAAGGATTCTTTAAAGTGGAGATCGTTTTCACAAAAGAAATGGGAGACCGACACTCTCGAGATCGTAGAAAACTTACCTAGCTTGAACCATTTTGTTGTGAATGTTCCCAAGTTAGAACTTTCAGAAGAATTTTTTGACAACGACTTCATTTCGAACTTAAATTCTTTCAGTTCCCTGGAGCAATATTCACTTAGTGATGAAGTTCTACTAAAAAGTCGTTGGACGTATTTCTCTGCGAAAAGAACCTCTGTGACCATTGAAGGCATTCGCTCTCTTGTTGAACAATGGGTTAATGGTCGTCGAGAACTTCGGCGTTTTCAAATAGAAATTCAGCCTTCCAAAAGGATTCGCACTTTACAAGACTTGTTTAGTGGTCTGTCTGTTAGTCTCAATTCAATTGAATACCTGGAGATCGACGTCATTGCTCAAGTCGTTCGATCAGACGGCAAATTCCTTTATTTCGTTTACGAAAATTTAAGGAACAAGTCGTTCGTGAAAGCAACGGATATTGAGGAAGAAGCCTGCACGGCTTTTGATTCTTACAATTAGCAGTACACAAAATGTATTCTTAAATCACGAAATATGATTGAATTAATGTTGCTTTTTAGATGAAAAAACAGTTTTCGACACTCTTGCAAAGACTCTGAAAGTTTTCCTTGCCTCTCTTTTCCAATTTCTCGCATCGTTCCTCATTCTGTCATTGCCAGTCAATGGGAAAAAATTGTTCGAGCTGTTCGACAGCTTCAAACATCTTTTTCTTCACCAACCCGAAAATCATGCTTCCTTCCATACAACGCGACTGGATTTAGTGAGCGGCTTGAAGAAGAATACAATCGCCGAAGACTACGGCGGCGGTATTACGACGGTCATCCTCGCCGTTTCCGCCCTCGCCCTCGCGATGATCATCGTCGACCTCCTTTTCTACATGCTGTCCCAACTTAACGCCACTTTCGAAAAATCCCGTTCTCACACACAAACGGTCCGTTTTCGTCCCTCTTTGAAGCACTTTGCTCGTCTCGATTTAGCATTTTTTATGAGTTAAAGTTTGAAAAATCGAGTGAGTCTTTCACTTCTTTTTAAACACTGTCTTAGGGATGAAGCGCACCGTGGACACCAGAAAGCGGAACACACATAGTGGACGAGGTGGAGGTGGAGGAGTCCCTGACCCCATACTTCGAAGAGATGGAAGACAAGCCCGTGGCCAGCATTGCGCCTTACAAGTGATTCATTTATTGTTCTGACTTGTTAGGAAGAGAAAATAAAGAGCTTGAAATCCTGGTTTCACGAGATGTAGACATCAATGCTGTTGGCGTGAACCCTCACGCTCACCACAGCCAGCTGGGCGACTTCCACGATGAGCGGATGTAGCCGGCCCCTAAAGACTTGAGATTTGAATAGGGATCGCTTACCATTCCGAGCACGGCGTTCCTCGTCCGCCACTTGAGGCGCAGGTTGTACCGCGGCACAAGACGCCTCAGTTCTTCTGGGTGGGCGAAGAAGCGCGCGATCGGGGTTCGAAGACGAAGCTCGTCACCACGGCCTAACACGACGTAGAGTCCAGACATCTCATCGTGCTAGAATGTCTTCGCTGGACCAAGATGACGTAAAAGCCGGTCAGGCTGAGTTGAAATTTCCTGTGCATAACAAATCTGAAAGACAAGAGTTGTGCACGAAAGCTGCAACTACCCAAGTGGAATGAAGTAAAGTCATTCGCACCGCCGGAACGCTTCGTTCTCCGTTAAAAACTGATAGTAAGATATTTTAGTGACGGCTTGCTCCAACTATGGGCGCTTTTCTTACGAGGCGACAGTCTAGATGTTGCCTATAAAATGAGAAATTGTTTTCCGTTTGTTGAACAAGAACTCGCGAACGCGATAAGTAGCAATTAAAAGGAAAGAGGAAGGGAGAAAAAATTCTCAAACAGCAATTGTTCAACAATAGACAGAGACGACCTCGCCCTGGAACGATCGGCCTCAAAATCGACTCGACGCAGTGTGCTGGGCCGGCCAGGTCTTGAGGTTATTTGAAAGACAATGGAGTTGCACTCAGACATGTTGCCCCTGGCACGCGTCCCGCTGCGTCTTCCTCCTTGCGTATTATTCTCTGAGCCTCCTGCTGGCCCTCTCCACTCCCCCCATCCCCTCAGTCTTATGTCCCGATATTCGGCTCATACAGCAGCATTTATTCACAGAGGATTCAAACACTACAACAGGAATCGACGAGTGAATTATAAGAGAGTAAAAAGAAAGCGAAAAAAGTACAATAACAGCTGAGGTGAACATCAAAAAGATTCTTGGGCACTCTTGGCTGGGGCAATCGCTTGCAATAGCTTCGATAAACTTTCTTCAGCTGGGCATCGGGGACACAGAATCGGTCGAGCTTTCTGATCTGTTGGTCGAATTTCATGAACGAATTTCCATTATCAACTTACCCGATGCAATCTGACCACAGACTGAAACATCAGTGTGAGAGCTCCAGAAGAAGCGAGAGTTGCCGCCTTTTCAACAAATCCCTCGACCGTCGCAATACCTCCTGAAACGTCTTCTTTTGAGCCAATTCTTGCCTTGAGGAAAAAAACGCCGCCTTTGGCACGTTGTTTAACATTAAGAGGTGCATAATCCACGTTTGCCGGTGTTCGGTCAGCCAGTTCTTCGATACCGAAAGGATGCGTCCATTATTTCCCTTCAAAGATATGCGGTCTTACTCGACTTCAATTTCTTCCAGCACGCACAATTGGCACTCTGTCGGGGACCAGCTATCTTTGACTGTCGAAGCAAGCGAGTATGAGGGAAGGACAATCATTGCTCTTATGTCCATGGCAGGCGACAAATGGTGACTGCACATAAATAGGAAGTTCGAAGGTGTAACTTACAGAATTGGACTGAAGTGATTTGATATGTGAACCATCAGATACACCAGTTGAAATGTCGACAAGGAGAGAATTCCTTCTTGAAACACTTGCCATCGCATGGAAGACGAGCCAACTATAGGCGCATTTTTTGTGAAGCAACAGTCTAGATGTCGCCTGCAAAATAGAACACATTCCTCCAGCCTTCAACTGATGATGGAACTACTCGCAGTGTCGCGGGATGAAAAGAAATTGAAACAGAGTAAGGGAGCAAAACCGACTCGTGAGAAGAGACTCATGAGAAGGGTCGAAGAGGAGGAAAGAAAAAGTGTAAGAAAATGTGAATCATCCCTACCGACCGGTGGAGAGGGAGCGGCGAGCGGCGTGGCTTCTTCGTCGCTCTGCGCAATAAATGCCGTCTACCCTGGCACCGACTTCGCAACAAGAGAGACCCGACCGGAAAGAAAGCAGCGTTTGTTTATGGGCCTCGGCTCACAGAGGATCGCTTCCATCCTCTCAGTCTTGGCAAAGGAGTGTCGGCCCCGGCTTGAGGGTTCAGGGTCAAGCAAGGGTCGGAAATTCGGCTGAATTTTGTTTTTCAAAAGCCTTGTGGAGCTCGTCTAGCATCATAGTCGCTTGCAGCCAGCGGACGGATAAAGAAAGCTTTGCTCATTGAGATCCGCACTGATTGTGAGAGGAGCTGACGCATCACGCTTGTGGAATAAAACGATCAAACAAGTCGGTCTGCTCAGCGTCACATGAAACGACTTGTCACTTGCTTCATGCTTTGCAAACATAAGAACCATCGACGTTTACTTTAAATTTTTTCTTCAACAACACAAAAAAGTCTTTCCATCTTGCTCTTGCGCACTAGCAAGACCGCAGCATTTCCGTTTTCCGATCGGCAGTAGACCGCCAATGCGTCACCATCTAATTTATCCTCACGCGCCTCTCATAGTTTCAACCGTGATCACCTTAAAAGAACGCATTCTTTAACTAAACTCTTACTTCTATTTCGAAGTCCACTCTCGTGAAGTGTTTCAGAAAGACACACAGCATCGAATGTCGTACCTAGGAATGACTTTGTGCACGAATTTCTAGTGCCAACATACGCGCTGAAATCTTGCAAGAAACGTCAGCGTCAAGTTGTAGGAAGACAGCTTTTTCATTCCAGACGTTCGAGCCTCGCAGCAGTTTCTGCAGCTTGAATAAAGATAGAAAAAGTATCCACTAGCCATTCTTTGAATTACTCTTGCTGAGGTTTGGTGAGATCACACGGGAGGGTCACGGCTGGCAAGTGTTCCGTCTTGATCTCCATTTTTTCTTCACTGTTCTAAAAAAGTCAATTAAACAAAAGGGAGCGGATAACGCGGGCGAGTGCTTGGCGACTCGAATCTGAAATAGTCACTCACAACATCCACCAGATACATTTTAGATTGAAATTCCGATAATGAGAGAAGTTCTTGTACTCATGCAATCGCAAAGACGAGCCAACCGTAGGCAAATTTTTAGTGAAGCGGCAGTCTAGACGTCGCCTGCAAAATAGAACACGTTATTCAAATCTTAAAAGAGGACAAAACATTGGCAAACTCGCACGATGATTAAGAATTTTAGAACGTCTGCTCATGAGAAGCGTCGAAGAGGAGGAAAGAAAAAGTGTAAGAAAATATGAATCATCTCACTGACCGATGGAAGAGGGGCAGCGGCGAGCGGTGGCTCCCTCGTCGCTTGGCGCAATAAATGTCATCTACCCTGGCACCAACTTTGCAAAAGACGCTTGTAAAACGATCCGCCACATTTGCTTGTGTTCTGGGATCGGTCAAAGTTGTAGGAAGTCTCTCAACAGAGTTATCAGTGTCTTGTTTCCGATATTCAATTCATGCAGCATAAACCAAATTATGCAAGCGTGTCGTTGTTGTTGGTCCTGAAACACGATCGGAAGAAAAAAGTCTCGTCATTTTTGTGTCGTCATATCAGTAAGCATTTATTCGTTGAAACAAATTTTCTTCATTGCGCGGCATCTTCTATTGTTACAACAGTAGCAGCCGTCTGCGGTTACTGTCGCACCCGAAAAAGAAGTCGGAGAACATCCTGGCTTCAAAGAAGTTTCGAAACTCTCTGAAAGCGTGCAGCTGAAGAACAAGACAATTTTCAAACCTACCCATTATGCAAATTGTCCTATAATAGCTCGGTTACCGCCACATTTCATGCACTCTATTTAAAGTGATAGCAGGATAGAACTACATCGTTTCTTTTTCTCACTGGATCTGATGGAAAAAGCATTGAGTCAATCTCTTTAGAAGACCGAATTTCTTGTCGAAATCATTATGAACTCACTAAAAACATAATTAAAAATAAAAAAATCCACGAACCGATCGGTTATCAGAACGATGCAACTTCGGTAGCAATTCGAATTTCATCGAAAGGAAGTACATAGTGGAGAAAAAACGCGTGGCCGGGATGTCGTGGCGAACTTCATCGCTTTGCACAATGATAGCGTAAAGGGCGGTCAGGCTACGTTGAAAATTCTCGTGCATAACAAATCTGAAAGACAAGAGTTGTGCACGATCGGCACATTTACCCTAGAGGTATGGTGTGTTGAGGAGGAAGTCTTAGGGCAGCCGAAACGTTGCGTTATTCGATTTCCGTTTAAAAATACAACAGAATTCGAGAGATTTTTGCGGTCGCCAACTATGGGCACGTTTTTATGAGGTGACAGTCTAGATGTTGCCTGTAAAGGAGAAATTGTTTTCCGTTTGTTGAACTCGCGAACTCGCGCACCTCGCATGATGAGTGGCAATTCAAATGATTAAAAAGGAAAGAGGGTAAAGAAGAAGAAAACAAAATTCGATCGAAAACAACATTGCTCACAGTCAGCAATAGACGGAGTCGACTTCGCACTGAATCGATTGACCTCAAAATCGACTCGGGCGCAGTGTGTAAGGCTGGCCAGGGGTTGAGGTCAGTGAAGGGAATTGGAGTTGCACTCGGACATGGCCACATGTTGTCCCTAGCACTCGCCCCGCCGCGTCGCGTCGGGTCTCCCCACTTCTCAACCTCCCTACACAGTCTTGTTCCCGATGTTTAGCTCAATCAGCAGCGTAAGCGGGATTTTATTCGGGAGACCAACAAAATGCAACGGTAATCGACGAATGAGCCATGATGAGAAAACGTCAAAAAAAGTCTCGGGTACTTTTGGTTCTTGCTAAAATCGCTTGCAACAGCCTCGATGGACCTTCTTCAGCTGGGCGGGCACAGAATGAACGGGCTGTCAATCTGTTCATCGACTTTCATGAACGAATTTCAATTGTCAACTTACCCGATGAAATCTTGCGATGGAGAGAAACATGAACGTTGAAAATCCAGCAGTAGGCCACGTTTCGGCATTTCCAACAAGTAACTGGCACTCGGTCGGGGGATCAGCTTTGACTGTCGACGCAAGCGAGTAAATGTCGTCTACCCTGGCACCGACTTTGCAACAAGAGAGACCCGACCGGAAAGAAAGCAGCGTTTGTTTATAGACCCCGGCTCGCAGAGGATCGCTTCCACCCCCCTTAGTCTTGGCAAAGGAGTGTCGGCCCGTGCTCGAGGGGTCAGGGCCAAGCAAGGGTCGAAATGAAGCTGCAGCTTGGCGTTGCTCTAACATAAAGGTTCCGACGGTTAAAATTAATTTGATCAGCAAAAACTTGCGGTCAGGCTGTAAAAACACGAGGGCACTTGACAACGCTGCGTTTTTGTGTGATCGCGACGAGTCTCTCAATGCTAGAGTTTGTAGCCAGACGCTATCCTCGATAAGGAGTGTGAGCAGGCCGCTGCGCCTGATGATTCTCAAGAAGGGGCACTTTTGCATTGCACTTTTGGACGAGCTGCACTGCTGATAGCGATGCATTCAAGCGGTGCGTTTTCATTCCTCGGGTTCGTTTTACTTTAAAAATGTTGCCATGATGCACCCATAGTATGTTCCTCCTTGCCGACGCTTCAAGGGTCAACTCGCTGTGTTCACTTGACGGCGTCTTTGACTCGACGCGAGGCAAATGTCTCCTTTTCTACGCGACTCCGTTGAGTTTTCAAGCAGCTGAAGACGCTTGCAAGGCCGATTTTGGTCATCTCGCCTCCGTCCATAATGGATTTCAGAATTCGATTCTTGTTTGTAAGGGAACAAAACTTAGAAATCTTTTTTAGCAAATAAAACCTTCAGCGACAATTTGTGGATTGGAGGTACGGATATTCTTGGACGAAACGACTGGTTCTGGCTTGATGGCTCGTTTTGGAACTACACGCATTGGCAGTCAGGTACAATATTACAAAAGATTTTCGTGGCGTTCCTTGGCAAAATGTCGTATTTAAAATTTTTTTATGTTGTTCGGAATCCGATTTACACTTTTCTAGCCCACAATAAACGAGAAGTTTTAGGTGAACCTTCACAGAATGCTGTATGTGTCTTAATGAAAACGGATGGAACGTGGAGGACCGAAACCTGTGAGCATGCGCATTCTTTCGCATGCGTAGTTGATTCTTTTACAACAACGACAACACCAGCCACTACTCCTGCCCCGTGTTGTCTGTGAAATTAAACGCCGAGCATTTTTCAGATGCCTGTGGATGTGATCCCGAATGGTCATTTTTTGCGCCCCGCAATCGATGTGAAGGATATTGTTACTTGGTCCGCTACGGAGCCAGCTCACATTTTTCAGGCGATAACCGAAAATGGCGGAATCGACTACCCAACATCACGGTCGATTTGCAAAGTCTACAATTCCGAGTTGATTTCTATTCATAGTGAAGAGGAAAACGATTTTGCTGCTGGTGGGTGCCAAATGGGTTTCCATAAAAGATTCCATTACAAAATGACAGGCGTTTGTTCTTTATTATTACTGGCCTTGTTTTCATTTCGATTCTGAACATTTGTTGGCTTCATATGACTACAATCATTTGGATAGTTTCAGCACTTTCGATAAGCATAAATGCAACAAATGGCGAACAAAATGCTAACTGCGCTTATACCTACACTGGTCTGGTCTATAAGAATAGCCGCTTGCACTGGCTGGATAATACAGCCGTCGACTACAAAAGTAATTTTCTCGATAGCTGTACTCCTGTTTTTAGTGTAAGAAACGTTTCCTTTAAAAAATTCTGTTGTCCAGGAACAGCCTGAATGCGTAGTTGAGCTTCTTCCGGAAAGATGTGCGTATTTCGATCGCCCAGCGAAGTCGTGGTTGTACGGTATGTCATAAACTTTTTCAGATGCACGCGATTGCAGATAACGTGCAATTTAATAGTCTTCCAGTAAGTTCATTTTTCTCTTTTAGCAAAGTTTTACGATTTTTTTACCATCATCACAAACGAAAAAATCATCACAAGCGTCAATTTCAGATCCGCAATGCTATTTGCAAGAAGTTGGCTAAAAGATGCTGAGTTACTTTTCAAAAATAAAACTAAAATCAGTGTATTGCGCTCTGAAAATCTTTTGCCGTGTCAAGCAATGTTCTGCTCCACTTCAGTCACGAACATTCAGTCAGTCACGAACGTCGCCTTGAGGTCAGAGTCAGGCAATGCAGCAAGAGAGCCGCAAACAGACCCGCAACAATTCCATAAATCACAGCAAAAAACGACAATGGAAGACATTATTCGATTGGTTACGCCAACAACAAAGCACAGCGGCGGGTGGACAAAGAAAGTTTTGCTCGCTGTGCTCCTCCTTCTGAAAGCGGGGGAAGAGCCGACACAGCATCTTGCTTAAAAGCGATCAGACGAGCTTGATTGCTCAGCTGCAATTCTTTGCCTGTCAACAGCGCGAAGTTCTCACTCACAATCAGAGTAAGACCATTTCGCACTCTCATACACTCACGGACGCATTTGACCAGACGATCTACTTGAAGTTTGGGTCAGCGCTCTGCTGACCACGTGAAAGTTGGCAAAGTAAGATATGAGAAGGAAGAAAAAGAAGTCTTTTTAGACCTATCGCAGGCGTTCGAGCAGTCCAATAAGATAAGAGCATTCTCTTTGAGCTGTTGGCAACCGCTTCTCCCTCCTCCCTTGAAGCAGTCGTGATCTTCTGGGTGTTTTCTCTTCCCCTCCTGCTTTAGATCAACTAAACTTTTTATTGAATGTTGTAAACATCTTGAAAAATGACAAACTTGAAAAGAGCTTTTTTCATATCCCATTTAGTCATTTTCGAGAATCATATCGGAAATACCAATTAACTAATACAGCCGATGACAACAGGGAAACATGTGTCGTTTGAGAAATTCTACGGTGCCGTTGCTACCAGGTGACTTGTAGAAGAGCGGTCCGCTGTTATTGAAAGCCTGTAGAAAAGCGTCCCGAACACAGAAAGGTCTACAAACAGTTGTGGTAAGCAATAAGAACAGAAATAATAAATACTCACCAACACTCTTGGCCCAATGTTCGAAGATGCTTGACGGCTGACTCAAGTGGTAGGCCAACTCGAGCGTTTCTTTCAGCGAGAGGGATTCACTGAAAAGAACATTAGATCGCTTGGGAATGCACCGAGGAGAAGTGTCGGGGCCGTTTGGCCCAAGAGCGGTACCGTAACCGTTCCTTACTGACGGCTTTCTCTCCCTTGGCATCCATGCTCAACGATGGATCCCGCCAAGATTGGACGAGCAGCCGTTTTTATCACTAGATCTGCCGCCCGCCGCTGAGGGCGCCCGGCGGGGCCCAAGGCGCCAACCGCCGGGTGACCCCCCCTAGCAGCCGTAGCCTTGTACACCTGTTTTCGGACGCCGCATTGTAATCCCAGAAGACCCTACCGCCGCGAACCCCCTCCCCCTCCCACTCAGTTGGTCTGCTACTGAGGAAGAATCTATGCGAAAAATAGAGGAGTTCCAGGTTGCACTTACCACCGCTATAGCGATCCTCGGCAATGGGAAGATGCGGATATTGTACTTGAATGTTCCTTTTGGCCAGCGCTTCGATCATCCTCATCTGCTTCCCCTATCATCAAGACGATGAAAGTCATCACAGTGTCGTCGCAGAAGTGCGGGTCGACAAGTTCTACGGTGTCGCAGTTTGTCGGCGCCTGTAATAGATCGGTCCGAACATGTTGAGATCTGCAAGACGAGTATGCAGGAATTGGATAAGAATAAAAAACACTCAGAAGAGGGAGATGGAGACGAAGGGCTTTTCGAGGAGACGGAGTTGAAGAGAGAAAGATGATGACTCGAAAAACTGAGCAGAGGGCTTGAAGGCAAAGGGAGGAAGACCGCACTGAAGGGGCATTTGAGAGTTACCTGCAGGTAGTGGAGGTATTCCACCGCAAGTTTCGAGTTGCTCTGTACGTCGTGAGACGACAATGCCGCACTTCATGTTCCTTCTTAAAATTGCTCCAACTATGGAAGCAAGAGAGACGACAGTCTAGATATTGCCTGCAAAAACGAAGCACGCGTTTCCTCACCACAAGTTTATGGATCGCAATTTGTCGTAAGGAAAGCAATTGAAACTAAAAAAAAACAGGCAAACGATGAGAAAAGATCCAAATGAAAGCAGCACAAGGGTAAAGGCACTTGTCTCTCCCCCTCGTTTCGTGGTGGATCGAGTGGCCTCTCATCGTAGTGGCGGCAGAGGGGGTGTCTGCTCTTCAGGTCGGGGTCAATCCTTGCAGCAATGGAGTGCCCACAGGAACAGATGCGATCACAGTCGCCCCTTTACACTCCTTCTCAACAGAGACGCAAAATGATCAAAGAGTTTATTGTAGAGAGATCCTTCAAGGGCAACGGAAGCCCTGTGTGCTCAAAGCATTCGAAGATGTTGTTCTCTCGTTGGCGTGGATAATGCACTCGCTCGGAAAAAAACTTTCCTCTTTGATGTGGACGATTGCCCATCGCTTTTTTTCTTTCTAAAACAATAGTTCGTTGAAATAATAAACCACCTCGTTGTTTCTTTTTCGAGCTGCTACGACCTTTTCCTTGCGCTGATGCTCGGTGAACCGTCCGAATGCTTCAACGATTTAACGATTGTCCATTTTCAGGGAGCAATCCCCTCTGCATCGAAAGCGGCGGGCTCCTACACACTTTGCTGAGCTCGTCCACAATTTCAGCTGCGTCGAACGAGTAGGAAAGTTTCGAGGCAAAAAGGCCTCCAACATATCCTCTCGAGCACGGAGCTTCGCATACCGATGTAGAAACTATGGAGGTCAATAATGGTAGAGGTTCCTTTCTTCTTCTTCTTCTTCCGATACAATAGCGCATCGTCGACAAAAACCCGACTGGTTGTTACTTGGATTCTTTGTTTCTTTCATCTCATCCAGAGAAGAACAGCACCTTTAGAAGTTTTACAAGTTTTTATTCCCGGGATCAATGCGGTATACTGGCTGGGTACGGTGAAGACGAGGCTTGGTCCCGTTTACAGCACCTGTATGATGCAATGATGACGGCATCGTGATTAAGTATTCACACGCGACTGTTGGTGAGGCTTTCTTGGAACGACTAATTGTTGCATCAGCAAGACCTTCAGGCAGCTTTTCGACTTATTCTCTCAAACGGTTAATGCGAATGAACACGAACAACAATAAATTGCTCACAGCTGAAGAGGTGCGTCGTTCAAGGGCGACTTGGCTTGCAACAAAATTTCACGGGCGAGGGGGGGGGGGGGAGGAACGACGAGATAATTTAGGTGGCAACTGAACAGAATCACGCGATAGCACGTACTCCGAGGCAGCCGAGGCGAGTCCCGCCACCGCCGGCCACCTTCAGCAGGAAAACGCGCGATGCTTATGATTGCGCGCTGAAAGTCAAGCAAAGACCGCCGCCGTGCTCCCTTGCTTGTGCTCAAGGCGGTGAAACTTTTGGTGTTCTCTGATCAAGATCTGTCCGCTTCCGCGTGTTTTGGTGCAGAAGCCGACGCTCTATGTCTCGACGTCTTCGTGCTTTTCGGTGAATTGCTTCGTTGATAAGCAGCATGATGACATGGTCAAATCTTCGTCCTGGCGTCCCGTAGTATCAAGATGAAGAAGTGTTACAAATTATGTAGGAACCTTAGACTTTTGAGCCAACAAATCTTCGAGTTTTAAGAGGCTTTCGACCCTTTTGAGCAAGTTCAAGCCAATACAAAAGATGCTACTGCGAATTCTCTTTCCTTCAATTCCATATCATTTATTCATCGTCATCGTCATTGTCATCGAAGGCGACGCGGGTGTCCGCGCGGCGGGCTTCCATCTCCTCGGGCGAGTCGTCGACGAATTTGCGTATCTTCGTCCTGGACGTCACGACGACTTTCTTCGGCTCTTTCTGAACTTCCAACTTCTGAAAATAACTCAAGGAAGACCTGGGTCCAAGTGACGTGGCGGTCGCCGACGTCCAACAGCTTGTTGATGGGCGTGGGACGCACCTAGAAACTTCTTCTTGAGGAAGGGATGAACCTTGTGGAGGAGCAAGTAGACGAGGCGGGACGCCTCGCGATGGCCGACCTCGAGGGCCAGACCGTCGCCGACGAAGCTCAGGTTGTTCTGCCTCTGCAGGGTTACGGTAGCTTGAGGGGTCCTTGAAGGCTCTCGAACCATCTCGGCGATGACGCTGGGACGCACGCCGCCGTCGACGACGCGACGCTCGACGATGGCGACCACTTCGTTGGGCTTCGTCCTCGTCAGGAGGGCCTCGTCGAAGTCGGCGCGAGTCTTGATGCGACGGCTGTTCACGGCGAGGAGGCGGTCGGTCGCAAGGAGGCCGTAGGAGGCGTAGGAGATCGTCGTCACCTTGGTGTTTTGGTTTCTTTTAGAGTAAGTGAGAGAAAGCAAGACTCTTCGATCTCGAGGCTGTCCTTCTTGAACGTGACGCCGAGGCCGATTTCCTCGTGGTAGGGGAGACGGATCTTGAAGTAGTTCAAGTCCTTCTTCCTGCAACTTCCCTCATCTCAAGAGGAGGAGAAGGGGCAGGAGACCTTTCCTTGATGGGCAGCTCAACTTCCGAGACGGGCGCCTGGTTCCAGACGCGGTTCACGACGAGGTTCGCCTTGGCACAGTTGCGAAGTCGCGCGAGGAAGGTCGCCCCGCTCAGCATCAGCTCGTCGTTCAGCTAAAACTTCTTTGTTTGTCACAGTTGAGAAGAACCGAGAGGATCTGGTCGCCGACGAGGAGGTCCGTGGCGAACTTCGACTTGGGCGGCACGTCGAGCACGACGAGGTTGGCCTCGGAGAGCGTGATGTTGCTCTCGAAGTCGTTCGCCACGCAGAACTGCGCATACTTCGAGTGGAAGTTCGGGATCTGTTTGGTTTGTTTAGCCTTTTCTGTGTTTACGTTGAGCTTCTTGACGGCTTTGTAGAACTTCGGCTTCAGGAAGCGGATTTGCGGTCGGTCAGGGCCGTCGATATAGCGCATCTCCTGAACAACTTCTAGTTCTTCTTTGACGAAACGAACATGAAGAGTGCATTGGAAGTCTTTGTTGATGGTCATGGCGCCGGCCGAGTTACTTTCCTTGCCTTCGTAGAAAGCCGCACTACAACGTCTTTTCTCTCAAAGCAAACGAACCTGAAGAGGGTGACGCAGCGACGGTTCGCGAAGAGCTTGTAGCCCGCCTCGACGAACTGGTGCGCGCGGACGATCATGTCGAGGCCGAAGAGCTCGAGCTTCTCGTCCAGAGCCTCTTCCGTGAAGAACACCGACACGTTGCGGGCCGTGTTCTTTCTGTACTTCTAAACTTTTTCGATTTTGTTTGTTTTATTTATTTTTTAAATCAAACCGGCTTTCCGTCCTTGCCGGCGGCTTTACGCGACGATTTGGCCGTCTTTTCAGGGTCCTTCAGGTCTGCGTCCTTCACCGTCTCCGGGCCCTTCTCCTCCGGCATCTCATCCTAAAGCTTACTTTTAGGACTGAAATCTCTTGTTTACATCATCAGCTTCTTCGTCGTCTGGATCAGCCCAGCAGAGATCGTGACCGACGCCCTTCTTGTCGTGCATGCCCGGTCCTAGGAGGATGGGTCCTTCTTTCATTGGACGTACCAAGCTTCAGCTTTCGGACACCGTCGAGGCTCGTCAGCTTCGCCGAGATGCCCCCGTGCATGCACAGGACGCGCTTGCCGATTCGCGCCGCGTAGGGCATCCACGAGAAGACCTCCTGAAATGGCGTTCAACTAAAATTAATTTGAAAAAACCCAATAGGCCTCGATGAGACGTTTGCCGTCCGTCTTGCCGTAGCGATGCAGAAGAACGGAGTTGAACGGGAAGTCCCGGTAGCCCATCTCGACGTTCGACGGCGTCTCGTGGTTGCCGCGGAGCATGAAGACGGTGCTGGGGAAGAGGAGCTGAACCTGGCTCAAGTTAGTTTCAAAACCAACCTGGTAGCAGAGAAGGAGGGTGACGGTCTCCGGCGCCTGCGCGTGACGATCCACGTAGTCGCCCAGGAACAGGAAATTCTGTTCGGGAGGGAAGCCCAAGTTATTCATGATCTGCAAGCTTGATCTTGGCTTTCCCTCAAACCAGTCCGAGTAGACCAATGTAGTGACCGTGGAGATCGCCGACGAGCGCCAGTGGAAGACCAATCTGAAGGATGCATTTGTCATTTCCAATCATGACAGACTTCGATGAGGCCAGTGTTCTGCTTCTTGAGATGCACGACGGACAGCTTGCAGAGGCGGATGAGCTCGTCGACCGTGACGGTCTGCACGAATCGGTGCCAGCAGTCGCCGACGCAGAGGAGACGCTTGACGACAGACAAGACGAACGCCCGGTCGTCGCTGTTCTCTTGATCTGCAAAGTGCTTCCGTAGGCTTTGGACACGAATGAGTTGAGTGTGCTCCATGGGCTAGACCCTTGGAATCATGGTCAGCGAGGCGGGGAAGTAAAGAAGTGCCGGCTGCAATACAATCCTGCCGCACACTATCAGCACAGCTAGCTAGTGCTACACGAAGCCTCTCGTAGTAACCCTGACAAAGCATGAACTGAGAGCTTGAGCAGCAGCTTATGAGAGTGAAGGCTTTAGAACAATCCCCTTGATGAAACACTCGTGTGCATCTCCAACCGTGCTCACACGGCATCACTCTTTTGGCGGTCATGCAGTGTTGGGACGGGAAAGAGCTAGAGGCTTGAGGGGCTTGAGAGGTTTGAGCCCCCCCACCACCCTCCACTCTCAACCAGTTCCACCTTTTCCAGTTATCAAGGCATAAGAATATTCCAAGTCAATTGCATGCAAATGTCTCACTTGAACCCTTATTCCAGACACGGCCCAGGTCGTGGCTAGACAGTATGCAAATGTCCGCAGGAGCCTCTCGCCTTCCACTTCTCCTCGCCTCTCTTCTCTTACCCAGATGCAGGTCGAGGTCGAGGATGTTGCTGTTTGACGGTTCGAAGGAGTCTTCTTCCTTCTTCACCAAGTCGACCACGTTCGACGGCTTCTCTTCTGTCGGCGACGGCTTCGGCTCCACAGCTTTCGGCTGCGGCACTTCTTTCTGCAGCGCCTTGTCATTGCTGCAGCACAAGCACCTTTGGCTCTTTCGCCTCTTTCTTGACGGCCGTGGCACGGGCGGCCTCGACGTCCAAGGGCTGCTTCTTCTTGTTCTTCCTCACGTGGCGCACGAAGATGAAGATGCCAACGCCGATGATCACGAGAAGGGCGACGCAGATGGCGGCCACGAAGGAGATTCCGACGATGTAGCCCGTTCTAAAAAGCGCTCTTCTTTGTGGGACACAGAAAAGCTTTATGCGGGACGGGGCGGGAGAGGGAGAGAAGGAGGGCGACGCGGAGGGCGGAGGAGGAGGAGACGGCCAACGGACTCGGAGGGCTTCGTGGTGGTGGCGGCGAAGACTTCGGAGATCGGCGCGAAGAGAAGACCGAAGACGAAGAGAAGGGAGAGCACACGACGCATCGGGAAGACGACACAAGAGAGAATACGAGGCGAGTGCGACTAAATCATTCAAATCGAGCAATTGGTCGAAATTTTGCATTCCGACTCTTCAAGGAGGTTTTCTCTTCATGATTTTACCCGAGTACTCGTTATGTCCGCATGTCCACCGAGATTTTCCCATGTCCACCGAGTCATAGAACACAGAACTGTTAGGCTGAGCAGGCTGAACAAAGTCAAAGCCTGAACAGAGACTTGAACTGGATTTCTTCCTCGTTGCCATTCCCACGCCACGTCGTAAAAAGAACGTAGTGTGTTTCACCGGGTTTATGTTACCCTCGGCTGCACCCACAATACCTCTCTTCCCTTTCTCACAATCAGTTCCTTACAACAAAACTTTGAATGTCTTTACTCGTGGAAGAGGAATCAATCAATCGTTTCAATCACGTCGTCTCTTTGCACTAACAAGATCTCTTTGAAGACGGCATAGAAGACGTTGAAGAAGAAAAGTTGACTTCAAATCGATTGTGTCGTCATTTCTTCCTGTGAAAGCTTTGTCAGAATTCGTTCAATGAAACCAAAACCCTCAGCGCCGCGTCGTGAACAGGGTCGCTCTTCCTACGAAGCGCCGAGCTGGTCCCCGAGATTCGGCGAAGCGGCACCGCTGGTGGCTGAGGCGGGTTCTTGTCCGTGACGCAGAAACGCCTACGAAGGCGAGCACACGAGATGAAACTCCTATAGTGGTCAAAAAACTTTTGCATAACAAAAAATGATCTTACCACAAGCCACTGAGAGAGCGCCACAGTTCGAGCTGAAGGCTTGAGTGCGCAGCCACCAGCGTCCATGGCCAAACAGCGAAGCACACACCCGTTTGCCATTGGTAGGCGGCCGAGAGACGGTCGCTAAACGCGAGAGTCGGCTCGTTTTCGATTTTCCTCACCTTTCTTCTTCGTCCGTGACGTTCTGAAAGGCGAAGCTGATGCCGACGGAGGCGAGCATCATGCCGACCAGGATGATGAGGGAGCAGCCGACGAAAAA
>JAQIXL010001162.1:0-20191 GCA_034700245.1 Poikilolaimus oxycercus
TTTTGATCAGCGTAAAATTCTGAACAAGATAAGATGAAAACATCGAGGGGTCAATTCCCAGTATACTGTCCCTTTAACGGTTTAGAGGTGCATATCGTACTGTTTTCAACAACTTCCTCTCGAAGTCAACGACGGACATTAAAGCAGCCATCACTGCAATAATCATGCATCAACGTCTTGGAGATGCTTTTCTTCAAGATCAATCAGTGTGGGACGAGCTTGTTAGCGAACTGGGTGAATTTACGGACTGTCGCGAGCGACTCAATGTTTCACCCTCCTCGCTAAGTTGAGATTCACTGTTGCTTCTCGCATTGTTCATGCTCAGTTGCTGGATGTTCACAATTCCATCTTAACCCTCAAGGTTGTCTTCATTTTATTCCTCTTACATCTTCAGATCTGCTTCCCTGTGGTATCTTACGCCGACGCTCACACTCTTCTCCGAATTCAACATCTGGGATCGTTTGACCGAAAGAAGGAACATTTCGTCATCCCGAAAGTGCCCCTGTACGCCGTTCTTCCACCCAATTCAACGTCACTCTCCCATCTTCTCACTCTCTCGTCTTCAGGTTCTCTTAGTTTCTCATTTGACACCCTTCAGAAGACCACCGCTTTCACAGCGTCGATATCGTCAACGATTTCATGTTGCCACCCGAACAATGTGGCTTTTCGCTCGACAGTCAGCGAGCTTGTAAGACGATAATTCTCGAGGTGCAGCACCCTTTTGTCTCTCCGCCCGACCTGTGCCCTCTTTCGATTGACAATGATACAAATGATGTGAGTTTTCTTTCTGCTCTTTCGTATCGGCGCACTCATTTTTCAGTACTTCTTCCACTCTCGACCAACTACCGATGGGTATATCGTCGCTACGATGGCTCCCTATCTACAGAGAGTGAAGAAGTTGAACGGTTCATGGGTTCCTTTCACCTGCGAATTCATTGATGAATCTGTCATTGACGTCGCTGTTCCAGCTGGCCAGGTAGCAAACTTTTCGAAAAAAAACATGTTATTCATTCAGGGAATAAGAATTGGTCGTCATCTCCTCGTCTCACATTCTTCCCCGAATGTCGCTCGGCTGCAAGGCGGCGTCACTCGTCACATTACGTCAATTGCACACATGCTGGTCGTTGATCCTCATAGAGACCTTTTCGGATTTGAGGTGGCTTACAACGAAAAGTTTCAGTCTCTTGTTGACACTCAAGCGACACTTAAAGTGTTGAAAGAACTTGAAGTAGGAAAAGTTGGCTGGGAAGGCAATCCGTTGGACTGGTCTTTCAACATTCTCGATTCGCTCTTGTCTGCCATTACTTGTAAGCCGGTGACGGCAGTTTCGAACATTCTGACCATTCTTCCAATCCTTGGCTACGTCATGAATCGCTGGAAACATCGGCGTTCAGACTGATTCATCTCGTTCCTCTTTGTCGCTCTAGAACTTTCATGTTTTTCTTCTCCTGCAATTCAACAATTCAGCAATCACTCAAATAAAGAACTTCGGCCGAAACAGAAAAGCACTTGAACAATTTGCCCGTCGTTAACATCAGCGACTGTATCAACATTTGCGTCTAATGCCGCTATTGTCAACCCGGCGCGACTATAGCACTTCCGTTGTCAGTGCTGCGATCAACGCGCGTTCGGTGCGTTTCGGCGGCGGCGTTTCACGATGTTGCCCGCCGAAACCGCGAAATGCTATTTCGCTATTTTTGGCGTTTGAGGCTGCGGCCAATGAAAATGCTTATTTTTGGTGCTACCTCGCTGGAAAGGGGTGAAACATGCAGTTCCCTGTTCCCAGAAGCCGATATGGCACTTTTCAGACCCAGTCCGGGGGGGAGAGAAATAAGGTCTTTCCCCTCTACGGCGTATCATAAACGAGACGCTTCTCGAGACATTTTACTGAACGCGATAATAGTCAGTCTTTTCAGCTATGTACAACACATTTTACTGTCCGAAAATGAGCAAAAGAATGGACTGAACACTTTCTACTTGCCATGAACAACGAGTGAAATAACGTTCATATTATAGGGTGCATAGACGATGCGCTTCGGCGGTCCATCGATGCCCGTCCAATGCGTCTCAACGGGAGTTGCTAGTTTCCTCACATTGAGCCCCTCGAGGAAGGCCGCCTCATCAAAAGTGAACGAAGCTCCAAACTTCAAATAGCGCAAATCCATCTTGCCCTCAAGCGCCGGTTGAAGAAAGCGGCGAGCACCAGCCAGAGTGAGTTTTGGTGCGGCGGCCAACAAAACGTTCACCGCTCGCAGCTTCACCAAGGTTTCATCCAACAGCTGACTCGTGATTGTGCCGGAACCCGCCGAATGCGCCACCATGAATTCTTCCAGGTTTTGGAGAATTGAATCCGTGAAGAAAGTATCAGACAAGTTATTGTTTCCAGTCTTTGTCGGCGTGATCCAAAGTTTCTTCGGCTCTGTGATTCTGATCAATTGGAGGAGCTTCTCTTCTTGAAAATATCGAGTGGAAAGAAAGTCAGCCTTTAGTTGACGAGGAAGAAGAACAGCAAGCACAGATTGCCAGTCCTCAACGAGCAGTGAAAGTTCGGCTAGATGCTTTGGTGGCTCTTCAAGGACTTGATCGAGAAGAAAGTCGAGGGTCTCGGCAAATGTTGTGCTCGGCAGGACTTTCACAGAAATTTCAAAATCCGGTTGCTTCGACTCGAAAGTTTTAAGAGCGCCAGTTGCAAGCTTCGTGACTTGAATTCCGACTTGGGAACCATTCTTCGTGGTGAAAGCAGGAAGATCGGACGGAAGAGCAGAGACAACATCGATTCGCACCTGGTACAGTCCGGTTCCATTGGCTTTCATCGAGAACGTGGAAGTGGGTAGCTTTGTGGTGCTGCTCGCATATAAAGCAATGCGGAATCCCCAAAAATTGCGAAATTCCTTCAACGGATTGTCGCTAGCGAGAGCTTGTGAAGAAATAAAGAGAAGAAGGTAAAGCGGCAAAGGACGCATTTCCTGCAAAGATGACGATTAAAGTGAGTAACAACGCGGCGTTGCGATAAATCGCGAAAAACAAGTTCAGCAAAGCATTCACAGAGGCCGCCGCCTGCTGTTTGCACGTATTTTCAAGGAATCGATGCCAAGGGAGATTGTGATGGATGTCTTCTTCTTTCAGGGGATGTGGCCAGCGTTTCATCACACCTGGGCTTTAAGCAACACGAACAAAGAAAGCGCGAGTACATCCGTCATTTTGCTGTGCTGTTCCACTGAAGAGAATAGGGGAATCGACACGATTGCTTGTAAAGGCTTCCTGTCAAAAAAGATTGCCTGCGAGATGGAGATGGTTTGTGTCACTGCTCGAAAGACTTTACTGAACGCACTGATGTTTACAGCTTTCGAGCGATGCAATTTATTTATCTTATAAGACGAATAGTACAATAAAATTTACAGTTCGATTCCGTCTGCTATTTCTGACTTTGTCATATCAAGGTCACAGTAGAGCGCGCAGTTCTCTCTGTAGTGCTTGGATTTTTGCGTCGAGGCGCTCGCCGTCGAGCTCTTAGCTATGATGTTAGTGCGATAACGAAGCATATCTGCTTGAAATAAATGGCGAAAGTACTTATACCTCTTCGTTCAAGGAAAAGCTTTGCTGTTACCATTCTTTTTGATGGTGGATTTACTATGGCAAGCTAATTGTTTCACAGAGCATTCACAGAGTCCGCCGCCTAATTGTAAGTTTGAAGTGATGAGTAAGAATTCTTAAGCATTTACGGCCAAGAACAGGAGTTGCGGCTATGGCAACGCTGTTAACTGGCTTTGAATAAAAATACGTTGCAATTCTACAGCGAGTGATTCACACAATTCTGCGCTTCGTCGAAGCAGTGACCGCCGTGCGAAGTGGCGGCAGTTGACGTGAAAGCTCGGATGGATGAGGAAATGCCAGAAAAGTTCAAATAAGCCTTGGCAGTCCCAGTCCAGCTTTTCACTTAACGGTCACAGAGGCGGAATGTTCCACGGTTTGAGCATCCCCAATACAAGTTCGTATCTTATCCTCTAAAATGTGAAAGACGGACGTTTACTAAAGTTTGAGTTGAGGTTTTGTCTTCTATAAGCCGTTGCAGTCGTTGCCAAATACGCCCTCATAGCGATCGGCGAAGAATATTTTCTGCTTTTCCATTGAGGCGGTTTAGGCTGTTCGGCTGCTTCAGCCCTCTCGATCCAACAAACGCTTATCGAAACTGTTCGAGAACTGCTCCGTTCCTTCACTCTGGGAAATTAGAAAGGGAAGACGTTCGTCCCTCTGGGCGCTGAGTGTTTTTCTCAATGGTTAGTATTAGAGCGGCAATGGCCCGCGAAGCAAGGCACACTCGCAAATCGCAAAGTGCGGCTTTGAGGGAATAACAATCGTTCGCATTGATTTCAATCGAAGTACAACACTCCACACTTGAAATTCCTCAATGTCCTGACTGCCGAAGTGTATGATTCTTGATTCATCGTGACAAGACACACTTTATAAAACCTGATCGATCCGCAATCATGAGTCAAAGTTTGAAGTAACGAATAATACTAATCCTGAACATCAACGGCCCAGTAGAGCAGTCGCGGCTATGGCAACGTTGTGCACTGACGACGAGGCTTTCAGTAAGAAGACGTTGCAGTCCCGCCGCAAATGATTCACACAAATTGGCGCCGATGTAGCAGCGGTGGGAAACTGCGCGCCAGTCGGTGTAAAAATTTGGATTTCCCGCGATGGAAGAAGGGACGAACAATAAACAGTCTTTCAGATCGCTTCTTTTGTGTCATTCAGTGAGTGACAAACAACTTTATTTGCATTTTTGTACTAGACAACAAGCTCAATATTCGCAAGATCGGAGGCATAGAAATCGCACAGCAGCGGCTCGTGAAAAGCGCCCGGTGAATTTCAGGGTTATTTTCATTGGTGTAAAGCGGAAGCTGCTCAAATATTTTATTGACCTAACGACATGTCCGTTTGTTAAGAAGTGGTAACATTTTCAGAATCTCATTTTCCAGCAATCGGTCTTAACGAGGAAAAGTCCAATGATGTTAGCATCGCCATTGTCTATCTCCTTCCTGGAGATCGGCGCTGTGGACGATACAAATTGCGGCGGCGAAGAAGAGAATCAATCCGATGCATCTTGGTCAGCTTGAAAAATGCAATTCGACCCTGATTGGCGAACTTGCAATGCTTGTGGTATCAAGGACAGTTATCTTTCAAGACGAATTTTTTTCGAGCATTTGAACTTGAAGCCATTGCGATTTTGTTGCACAATCTTGTTGCCTATTAAGCTCATGACCAGGATAATATATTTGTCATTATTCTCTCAAAGAAGCTGCAACTGCGGCTGCAGAATATCTTATAGCTGCCAGCGTATAAAGCCGCCTTTTGATCGTGGATTCACCGCGAATTGATTTGTAAGTTGGAAGTGGCGAGTAAGAATTCTTGAGCATTTACAGCCAAGAACACGCGTTGCGATTATGGCAACGCTTGGCAGAAAACGAGGCTTTGAATAAAGAGACGTTGCAATCCTGCAAGGAGTCATTCACCCAGTTCTGCGCTGCTTCGATGTTGCAGCCGTGCGAAGCAGCGAGAGTTAGAGAAAAAGCTCGCATTTTTCTCAGTGAATTAGGAAGTGCCATCAAGTTTAAATACGCCCTGACAGCATATTTTTGACTTAACGGTCACAACATCGATCGGCGGAATGTTCCACGGTGTGAGCATTGCCCAAACTGTTTCTGATCTTGTCATCCAAAATGTGAAGAAGGCATGCTTTCAATACTATCAGTTGACGTTCGGTTTCTAAAAGCATCGCAGTCGCGGTCAACTAAGAGCTTGTAGCAGACAATCTCTACATTTTCGATTGAGTGAATGTTTTCATTTTTATAGCGTCGTAACAGCGTTAAAAGTAGGTATGCTTGTCATTCTCAAGAATATCTATAATCCAGAAGAGCTCGTCACGACTATGTTGACGATGCACATGATTGTTTGAAGATTATGACGTCAGCATTCCTGCGCCAGATTTTTCTAGATCCACTACGTTCGTTCATTCTTGGAAGGCGGAGATTAAGGACGTTTGCCCTTCATGGTTGGAAGTCTTTTTCGTCCCATTCAGTGGAAATCGAATGGGAATCGTCCACGAAGCTAGAGAGTCGCTATCGAACGTGGCAATAGCAACAATTATATCTTTGGTCGAATAACAATCGCCGGCGTTGCTGTCAGTTGAAGTACAAAATTGTTCACATTCGGCTCTTCGTGAACAACTTTTCTTCATAAGCCTTTTAATGACCATTTCATCTTGAGAGGATGAAACTTACTAAAATGGGCTTATCCACTAGCATTAGACAAAGTTTGAAATGTTGACGAATAATAATAAATCCTGAACATTTACGGTCCAGAAGAGGAATCGCGGCTAAGGCAACGCTCTACACTGACGAGGCTTTCGGTAAGAAGACGTTGCAGTCCCGCCTCAAGT
This sequence comes from Poikilolaimus oxycercus, assembly GCA_034700245.1. Taxonomy (NCBI): domain Eukaryota; kingdom Metazoa; phylum Nematoda; class Chromadorea; order Rhabditida; family Rhabditidae; genus Poikilolaimus; species Poikilolaimus oxycercus. The sequence goes on from JAQIXL010001162.1 coordinate 6,443, forward strand.
GATTGACAGAATTCGGCGCCGATGTAGCAGCGGTGGGAAACTGAACGCGAGTCGGTGTAAAAATTTCGATTTCCCGCGATGGAAGAAAGGACGGACAAGAAACAGTCTTTCAGATCGCTTCTTTTCTGTCATTCAGTGAGTGACAAGTAACTTTATTTTCGATGTAGCGAAGCAGAGCCCGTCGACGTAAAAACGCGGATTTCCTTCGATAGAAGAAAGGACAGACAATCGGCAGTCTTTCAGGTCGCCGCTTTTTTGTGTCGTTTGCAGAGTATCTGGCGCCGAAGTGGTGGACATCAGAGTTTATTCCCAGGATTCGGCAAATTTGGCTAATGCAGAATTTTCGTGCATGACTGCTTCGATACACAGACTGTAGTGTTGATTTACAATATTTCGGCATTGTTGTGCCACATCATACTCTAAAGCAATGAACACTTTAGAGCGCGTAAATAATTCTGTAACGGCTTCCTGAACTTACGGTGTTAGAGCGTTGTCGGTACGAAAATTGAACAGGACTGCATTGACGCTGTTTACAGCACAGTAACTCCTGCAGATGCATTAGATGTTTACGAAGAGAAGAAGAGAGGACTAGGGACCACTAAAATAATCACTGTAACCGAGAAAGAATTAATTAAGAAAATTTTTTTACGAAGTTTCGGTGTGATAAAAACTTGCGCGTTATTTCGATCACCCGTTGACAAGATGTTTTCCAATAAACTAGAATGAAACATTTGGCAAAATCCTGCAGAACATCTATAGTCCGGCAGCAATGTCGCAGTTACGACGACGGTGAAAGAATGGGGTTTCAGAGGAAAGACGGACGCCGTCGTTGCATTACTCACCGGCTGTCGACGATAGCGTTATGGGAACATTGCCCCCATTCAGCAGTGAAAGTACACCGGCTTTTTAGGCATCCAGACAATTTTTTGAGAGCGCAATAAATTTGCAGTTTGGTTGCAGAAATTCACGTGTCATGTTTATAGGACTTTTCCTCCAAGACGCGAATAAATTATATTTCTCGTCACCATGAACATTTACGGTCCGGCGGGCAACGTTGCAGCTATGGCACGATGTGCAAATGCATTTTCAAAGCCGAAGACGAGCGCCGTCTCTGCATGACTCATTGCCTCTGTCGCGCAATTTGAAATGCGCTTCCGTCGGCCACAGAAAAGTGTGTCAGCTGTGTTGAAGCTGCAACGTTTTTTTCAATGATCGACAACGGGCCGCAAATCCAATGCTTGTCCATGATATCTGTGATCTGAATTTAATTTTTCGTCTTTTTTACTCTTTATCTTCTGGCTGTGTTATAAAGCCTAAAAGCTCTTGGATTTTTCCTTCCCTTGAAAATTCAGTTTTGACGCGTGTTATCGCAAACGACAAACGTACGATATATCGCTCCTAGGTCTCTTACAGCATACCTTTTGTGTACGTCTACGAAGTGTCATTTTTGTGTTTCATCATTGCGGATTTAAGAATTGCTTGCCATCATTTACGATGAATAGAAATTTTAGTCAACCATCTATGGCAGGACTTCGCATTTGCAGCTATGGCACAGCGACAACGGAGGTTGTTCGTCTTTCAGCATTCTATCATTGCTTGCTTGCCAGGACGCACTGCTATGTACAACGAGTGAACGAGTACCAGATTACTAATTGAAAATTAACTTCTCATCCACACTTGCGCAGCCTTTGGACTTCCAATAACCGGAGTCGATATTCCAAAAATATGAATGGGCGCGTATATGATCCCAGTAGGATAATCGCAATTACAGCGACTTCCGTGAAAAACCTTCGGCAATGGAAGGCGAGGAGAAACAGGGAGCGCTCTGCTTTCCCTTACCTCCATTATTCACATCGACAATCGCTACGTGTCTGGAACCCAAACAGAATTCAAACAGCACCAAGAAAACTCTAAACCATTGAGCGGAAAAGAAAGCGGTAAAGGTGCGGGCAATGAGAAGCTGAGGCCGACTCCAACATTCCTTTACTCTTCCTGTTGTGGTATAAATTTGCCAACTGTGTGCACAAAACGGGCAGACTATGCATGTAATCGGATGTCTGCCCTGACTTATCTTCGTTAAAAATCTCCTAACGTTAATGCATGTGAAAACGCCCGCATTGTAGACATCAAAAGTTTATTCCCATTATTTCGACGAATTTGACTAGTGGAACATCTATGTGGTAGCATGTGGCAAATCACAAGTTGTAGTTTTTTTCGACCTTCTTACGTCTTTCCACTGAATTTTCTAAAACGGTGATAATTTGAGCACAAAAATCATTAAAATCGTTTACTTCCGCTACTTACCGTTGGGAGTGTTGCCATTGAAAATCTTGATCATTTCGGCTTTTTTGCTGTTTAGACCAGATAAACTCCAGCACTAGCAATACCTTGAGAAGAAGAGAAGAGTGCGCCTTAAACGTTGTGCAATGAAAAAAATTAATTTTGAAAAATGTCTGTAAAGTGCAATATTTAGAGACTTACATTGCCACATTTGGGAGATCCTTGATTTTATCAAGTTTCGAAGAGTTTCGTTTCACCAAAAAATGATGCATGATCACACAGAACATCTATAGTCCGGCGGCAACTTCGCAGCCATGACGACGGTGAACGATTGAGGCTGGAGACGGGAAGACGGACGTCGCTGCCGCGTTACTCATCGCCCGCCACAGGAAGTGATTCATAAATTCAGCGCCACGTCGATTTAGCAGCCGGGCAAAACAGCGCAGATCCTCATGAAGACTCGAATTTCTTTGGATGAATAAGAAAGTGAATTAAAATGAACGTCGACCCTTCCCATAAATAACCGGAAGTCTTTTGGACCGTTCTCTTATCTCGTTAAGTGTGCTGCCAAGTGAGAGACAATTTTATGTTTATTGCAAGAGACGCCAATGAAGGAAAAGTCGACTGTTGTCTACTCTTCACACTTTCTCTCTTTCTCTCGACCAAAATTGCATTATTTCTTCGAGCAGACCCAAACGGACTGATATGTCCATGCATTTGTATACTGGGCACTTCTCAGTCATCTCAGTCATTCCATCTAAAACAGAAATAATTCTTCCTCCTTTTCATCTTTCCACGCTTACTGTTTTGAAATTAAAGCCCATTGCTCTAGTAAATAAGTTCTTCTGTATCCATATTTTCATTCTTGACGTTCAGGCTCATTTGAATGACTGAAATTGGTGGAAAATCTGACGCTTCCGCACTACAGCGAGAACAGAGATCGTTGGTGGCAACTTTTAGTAAGAGACCCTCACTTACCATGCTGGCTATCGGTTATCGGATTGAGCAAATTGTCCAATTTTTTTCAATTTGCGAAGAATTATTTCAAAAAGTCACTGAACATCTATAGCCCAGAGGTAAGGTAGCGGCTACAGCGACGACGAAGGAAAATTTCCAACAAGTGAAGACGAGAAGGCAGCGCCGCGTCGCGCCTACTCATCGGCTGCTGTCGACAACGAAATGGGAACAACACGCTTTTGAAGCAGGCTGAAACATCTCTTTTCATCACTATGACGATTCCGTGGAATTACTCGCAGTCTAATGATTATGAAGCGACAACCGACTTCATATTTGCTTTGTTTCACTAGCGGCATGATGTTGCATGTCAACCGAACGTCTTCAGCCGAAAAACCGCCCGCCCATAAATACACGGTCTTTTTGATATCGTGACGTGCCTCTGACAATGAAAGGTCATTTGTGGAAGCTACCGTCACAATTTTTATTCTTGAAACGTTCATTGAAATATTTTCTTCAACGCACCAAACTGCGTATAATGGATGTGCTTAGCCACAGGGTTGAGCTCTTGACTGAAATGCTTCGATTTTGCTGTCCGAATTACGGCCATAATTTTCCTGACGTACATATTCGGGAAAAACGCGAAACAACTTGATCGATGGTGCCACATTATTTTGTGCTTTTGCGTCTTTCCGTTATGGTCGAACATCATCTCAGTTTGACTCGATTGCGAATTTTCACTCAGTGACAGCGCCTTTACATTTGATCACTAAGAAGACAGCTTCTGAGAATGCTATTCAGTCGTAGCAGAAGGATTGTGCTATTATCCACGCTGACACTAAAAATGCTGACATCATTGGGAAGTGCTCTTGGAATTGCTATTATTCGCACAGAATCTGATTGTGGGTTACGATTTCTCTCTCCTTCAGAATTGGACATTATGTAGTTCCTCGTGTTTTTATGTTTTCGAATCAAAGAACTACTCGCTCCTATTGGTGATATGGATCACAAATATTGCATCAAGCCATCTATGGCTAGACTTCGCCGTTGTATCTATGGCAGTCGTGACGACTAGAATGATTATTTTTGTTGCATTGCGTATGTTCTGAAGTTGAATTGGCCAGATTTTTTTTTTGAAAACGACGGTGTTCGAAATCATAATTTTCTCGTCTTGATACAGCTGGATCACTATTTCTTCAAAACTCCAATTCCTTGATGTCAGGCGGCAGCTTCGTCATGTTAACGCAAACCTCCTATGTTTGCCCGATGCTTAATGTTCGTGGCTAAATGCTTTCAAGCAATGACACTGGAGGAAGACTATATGGTCGTTAAACGGAAAAAAACAAAAATTCCATTGAATTGAGTAAAAATCATCACTGAAAAGTTACGCACGACAAACCTTCTTGGTCTCTCCATGCTGTCGAATAATACAATCGCTTTTTGCGCAAGTTTTAAGCGAGACATTTATGATCAGGCAATGCAATCGCTTCTATGGCGAGAACTAAACGGCAACGACTCGACGAGAAACGAGGACGGAAACGCGTTTCCTCTGCATGTTTCCCCCTTACTCACCCGCAGCGGCGGCGGCGGGGCCTTGAGAAAAACAAAAACAAGCGCGTCTTCATCTAGCTTTAAATTGGCATCCAAAGTAGCGGGAACCTTTTCTGATCGGATTGATGAAGAAGTTTATTCTTGCGGTGTCGCATGAATGCATTGAGAATGATTAGAAATCGAAACAGCGAGCAAAGTCGAGACGCGACATCGACAACGTCGATGACGCAGAAACTGCTTTTGGCGATTCAAAGAGCAGACCTTCAATTTCCCGAGACTATCGACAAAATAGTCGCAGCCATTTCGACAGCCAGGATGCCCCCGTGGCCACTGTTTCTCTTGCTCTTCGTCCCTCCAACCACAGCAAATGTCCTCGACTCACCCAAGGCAATGCTTCCCCTAAGCACAAACCAAGCTGAAGTCTTGCCGCGTCTTTGCGGTTGGCCGTCGTAAGTGTGTGTTTTCAGTCGCTTTTTGTCCTTGAAATTTTCGCGCAAACTTTCTGCGCACAGGTACACCTCACCCGCTTCCACAAAGAATGACTCGTATATCGCGACGGTCTTCGACGGAAACGTTCAGAAGCCACGCTATTGCACGGCATTTCTCATTTCGTACTTTCACGCCGTCACCAGTGCTTCGTGCTTCCTTGAGTGGGTCTTCTCGTTCGTCGAAAAAGCTTTACAGCTCAGCGGGCTTCGCCACAAAAGACATTTCTGGCTACTCGATTTACCTCGGCGAATGCTTCATGCACGCCGATACTAGCGCCTCAGCCACAAAGCAGCTCTTTCAGGCATTTTCTCTTTCGTAAAATTTTTCCAGGAGTGCCACATCTCGGGTCGCGACATTGTTCGCTTTCATGCACAAATCAAGAGTTACGTGATGCCGCAGGAATTCGTTCAGGCAATCTTTCTCCCTTTGGCACATTAGCATTTAGAAGGGCACGGCAAACTTCGTAGTGGTAGCCTTCGAATACCAACAGGGCAAGTTTCCCAATCAAGAAGGAGTGACGCATGTGACGCCGATTTGTCTGCCGCCAGCCGGCTTTGACCATCGCGGCCACGTCTTCGCCTATTCTGCTGGCAGCTACGACAAAAATCGTATGTAGCCTAATTCTAACCCTATTTCGCCCGTGAAGAATTACTCCGTTCCGAATATCGCCAAGTGACTTTTAACGTAAAGGAACCTCGGAAACCCGTAAGCCATAAGTTTCAGAAAACATTTTTCTGTTTTTAGAACTGCATCCATTCCTTCGATCACTGCGAATCGATTGTTTATGGCGAAATTCTGACGTCACAATCGGATCATGGAGAGTATCAAGATGCAAGAAGCTCTAAAAGAGAGACATTTTCTCTAGGGCGACGCCGGTGGCCCGTGGCGGATTCTCCATGGGGGCTCACTAGGCGAGGCACGTCTCTACGCCGTCGGAATTCAAATCGACGAAAAACGCACGCCGACTCTAAAAGAAGCTGGAGTGAGACAATTCTTTTTGCACTTATCGCTCTCTAGAAACGAGTGGCCATTTATTTGCCTCAATATTCCACGTTTATCTGCTGGGTCATCGGTTTATGCACCCTCAATTCAGTCAATGAGCTTCATAATTATTACCTAAACGGTGAGCGTTAAACATGGTCAAGTTGCCCTAAATAGGAAATCTGGTCGAGCTCAAAACCAGCCATCGCAGAGACTTTAACGAGGAATGCTCGACGGACGAATTTGTTCGACGACTAATTCTTCAGCTCCCGTTGGCGAGATTGACTGAAGAAGAGGCAAAAACGGTCAAAGATACGTGTGGTCGACGAACCAATGATGGGTAATGAAAGTTTTATTTTAACACAAATTTTTTTCGTAGTTCATCTCCAGGTTTTGTCCATCCTGAACCTCAAGAGCGGCATCCTTGGATCGCCGTTGTTTCGGTTTTCTTTATTGCCACGCCGTTTTTCATGACTATGGACGAACTCAGGTTTTTCTACTTTAAAAAAAAAACAATTCCTAGCCAACTGCCTCATGCTCCTCCATACGAAGAGACGGAACATTTTCTGCACATCTGCAGCGGTTACTTTATTTCCCGTCGGCATGTCGTTACCTCTTACGATTGCGCTTCTGAACCGGGGGAGTTGCGGACAAACGGAAAGGCATTTCATATCAAGTTCAATCACCTCAAGGTCAATTATGGCTCGAATTGCTTCGACAAAACAAATGCTCAAACGCCCGGCACGGAAGATTGGTTTGAGGTGAGTGGTTTCTTTCAAATGAAGCGAGGTCGTTTTAGAAATGCGCGACCAACGAAGAAAAAGGAAAGATCGTGTCCGTTGTCGGTGCCGTGATGCACTTTTGTGATGTGCAATGTCAACAAGAAGGCGTGAGTTCTACTTGCAAAGTGAAAAAAATACTTTGAAAGAGAAGCGTAAGCATCATGATTCTTCAAGTGGAAGAAGACATTGCGTTGTCCGAGAAGTTTCGGCCCATTTGCCTACCGCCACATCCCGCTGACATAGGGGCCTTTGAAGGTGAAGTCACGGGCATGGGCGATAATATTGGTACGCCTTTTCCATTATTCAATACAAAACAAGGGTTTGAGAACGAAAAACCAAGCAAAATATTCACTTTCACACGAGAAACGTGAACATTCCGGATTTCGAAGCCTGCATGGCGGCCTTTCCATCTCATGCTTTGGGACGGACGGCTTGCACAGTTGTGTCGAAACTCAAAGAGCCACCATCCGGAGTGAATATCTTCAAAGTGAAAGCGGATTTAGCCAAGCAAACTGAACCTTCAGGCGGACCGGGGAGCAGCCGTTGAGGTTGAAGGTAGCGATCGGCGGGTCGTCGCTCGAGGAACACTTTTGCAGCGCTTTCTCGTTGCTGGGAAGGTCAGACTTTTGGGGTTCGATTTTTGAAGACAAGCAGAACGAAATTGAAATCACGGTCAGTCGGACTTCAGCTCTTCACGACTTCATATGCTTGCACACGGGTGTCTGCGGCAATGGCTACAATGACTTTGTTAGTCTCAAGACGTTTCGATGGGAGCAGTTTCTAAAGTTTAGTAAGTCTCTATCTTAAGTCGAGCTTTACATCAGGTCCTTTGTATCGTCCAAAATCTGACCAGGAGACCGCACGTCTCTCAACAGGCTTGTTTCGCAATAGTCAAGAAGGATTGGATGAAATTGTTAGTTCTGCTTCATTTTTGACCGCATTGAATGGGTTCAGAAGAATTCCAAAGATCATCGAATTCGTTTGCTGACAAACGAAAAACGTCCGCTTTTCAAGCGTTTGACTCGACAAGAAAACGAGGAAATTCAGAAAAATTGCGGCATCGTCAAGCCTCGACCTGGGTTTCGCTTTCTTCTTTAAGTTTCAACGGACACACAGGTTTCGAGTAGAAGGCGGGCAACGTGCTGTTGTCGGTGAAGCGCCTTACTTTGTCAAGCTCTCGCATTACGAGGTTTGTCTTCTTGCTTTGACGAAAAGTCATTCTTGGTAGACTGCGCCAGGCGATCCGCATTGTGGAGGAACGCTGATCTCCCCGTGGCACGTTCTCACGGCCGCCCATTGCGTCATGAAACGATCAAATGGAAATGCGTACGAACATTTCTGCACTTATTTGCCTTGTTCCAGGCGATACGCGACGGATTGGAAGAACGTTGACGCGATTGAACCAGAAAGCATGCGAGTCCATTATGGTGCCGTGTGTTATCAGTCAGCTCGACCTGACACGGCCGACTATGTGACGGATTTTTATCAGGTTCACGATTATATTCGAAGTTTTGAACAATAATCTTTAGTTGTGCCCGGATTCTGAATGGAAGCAAAAGATTGCGCGCGTGGCTAATATCATTATGCCACGCGAATATCGCCGCCTCTTCAGTTTTAAGAAATCAATTCCGTCAAATGTTTGAAAATAATCACCGAACTGATTTCTCGTAGGACAGTCTTCACACGGATTTTGCCTTGGTTCATTTGGCCGAGCCAATCGAAGTCGATGACAATGTCACTTATGCCTGCATCCCAAAAAGTGATCAAAAACGAGAGTCGATGGCCGAATTTCGGCTTGTCGCTGCTGGAACAAACAGTCAATAATAATTTTATTAACGCACTTTTCAGACTTATTAAATCAGAAAAATATTTTTGTATGGAAGGCATCTCTTTCCTTTGACGAAACAACATGCGAGAGTTGCCCGCAGCAAACAATTCCAGTTCTTTCACCTTTTTTTTTTGTTTGAAAGACTTTAATTTCCAGAAAACAGCCAATGGGTCGTTCTGCATTTACAACATCGAGATGTGCCGCCGCGATCTGCATGACGACTCTGTGACGATTAACGACGTTTGGCTATTAATTAGCTGAATCTGTTCTTGTCAGGGCGACAGTGGATCGCCGCTTATGGAAATGACCAACCGGCACACGATTCGCTACATTGCGTCGCGAGCTTCAAAATCACGAAACAAAGAGCGCGTATGTAGATTTGTCTTCTTATTGTTCTGTTTGGTTTACTACGCTATCATCAATTAGTAGCGAGCATGTAATCTGGGTCGTCATCTGATTGTCACCTATAGCTATGATCCGATTCAGGTTGTCTACTTCGACCGCATGCAGTTGCTGGTCTTCGTTCGCGTGGACGCCATCTCGACATTCATCTGTTATCACGCGGGAGTGTGCGCCGCTGGCTACAACGACATTGGGAGTATGGAAGAGAAACAGCTGCGTTATATGCGCAATGGCGAGCTTTTGCCCTTCCAACAAAAATGTTTTCAGAAATTGAGGAATGCCGCCTCCAACCATAAGGGACTGTTATGTGATTACACTCAAGAACCACTTTTATTGCCAGATAAAATTTGCACAACTTCCAATAAAGGCAGAAATGATTCTCGTCGAGCGTTTTTCTGGTGAAAATATTCGATTGCAAACGAATTCACAAAACCACTTTACGGACGGTTTGAGTCTATTTCTTCGCAAGCCTAAACAGTGTGCTGCAATAAGATGTACGATGGTGTGACCAACGAGATGCAGCCGATCATCGAGCCGCGCACTTATGAGCAACGGTAAGGTGGACTCCGTTGCTCGGCTGTCTATGAACTAAACAGGCGGTAAGACAAAATGCTGTCCTTCACTTTTCACTGGTCTTCGTTCACTTGGAAATATCCAGTGAAATTTCTACAATGAGTATAATCCCACATCGTGGAATAACTCATGAACGGAGAATAACTCATTAGGATTCTTATGGAAGGCTGCTTCAATTTTCATTGTCCGATTAAGCTTGTTTGAATCATTTGGCAAATGTAACAATTGATAAGTTGAGAACGTCTATAGTTCTTCAATACGTGCCGCATTCACAGCGGCATTCATTCGAAAGAGGCAAAACAGGCAGCGAGACGCGTCTCGACGACTGATTCATCCTTCTTCGTCTTTCAGTGAGACGAAACACATCGGCATCGAGAACTCTAAAGGAGACGATTGCGCATTTAATTTCTTTGAACGCATATAATTGCTCATTTTCCCATCTTTCATTACTGAATGCGAAAAATTACAATTCGAGAAAAATAAAGCTTTTCTTTTTCACGAGGTTGATGACTGAGATGGAAGTTGCTTGCTGCTGTGAATATTTACGACTGAAAGACGAGCGACGATCACATCTGGACACCTCAACCTCTTTGTCTCCATGTTGTTGCCCGCAACAAGGAAGGCCCCCTTCCCCACAATTCACTGACCAAGATGCCAATCCCATGGCTGACCATCCCCTTCCTTCTCCTGCTCCACGTCCATTTCACTACTTCAATATATATATTCCGAAGATCGACGACAAGAAGTGTTCAATCAGCTGTCTCGCTGAAGAAGTCTGTGTCGTCTGCGAGGCCAACTCGACGTAAGAGTGCTTTAACGATTCCAACTTATTACTTCAGCATTCATCAATGTCTCCCGCGTTCGCAACTCAGCGTGACTTCGTGCAAGAACGCCAGCGAGGAGACCGAGCCTGAGCGCGACGAGGCGATCTCTCTCCAATGGCGCATCATTGAGATCGTCTGTTTCGCCGCTCTGCCTCTTGTCGGCCTTTTGCTTGGGTGGTTTTGCGAGGAAGAGGAAGAGGACGCTGTGGAAACGCCCCGAGACCCCACGTGTGATTCAAACGTCTCCGACACCAGCAACGATTAGTCACGAAACTTTCATCATTAGCCCTTTATCTATCGAGAGTTCTTTCTTCTGTTTCGTCCCCTTTCTATAAGGGGTGTTAAGAAAGTACCCGGACTTTCTGGACTTTCCGAAGTTATTTTCATTTTCCCAAGCCGATTGAAAGTGGAACGCGTACTAGACCCCGAGACTACTCTGCAGGCCAAAGATGAGCGCTAGGCGTTACTTGGGCTGCGACAACGGGCCAAAAGAAAGTCCCAAGTCGGAGATCCGAAAATCAGATAAAAATCACAGAAGTTGTGCGCGACCGGCCAATGGTGCAGGGCGACTGCACTGGCCCCAGGCACGCTAACGCCCTTCAAACCCGGGCGGAATTCGTTGAGTTTTGGGGTCAAACAGAGAACCATCAAAACAACAAAAATTGACCATGCACGTTGCGGGTTCAATGTGAATTCATAACGCAAACCGAAATTTGAAACCAAATTTCGACAAAGTCTAATGCTTGGCCTGAACCTTGCGGCACTCGCGGCACTCGCGGCACTCGTGAACCCAAATTGAAACCAAAGAGAAGGATTGAAGACATGGCATCTCAATAACTGGTCGAAGAACTAGGGTGATGATGCCAAGGGAAATCATCCGAGGGGTGGAAAGAGCTGTGTGCGAAAACAACGATGAACGCTTTTCAAAGTTTCGTCTCCGTCCGGCCCAACTCCAACGAGCGACAATCAAGCAGAGCCATTTATGCCATCTCAAGAACGGCTAACTGCATTGTCGACACTTCGTGTGATATTTGGTTTTTTCCGATGTTATTGCACCATTCTCTGAATCCGCAATAAAGCCGAGATCATTCTGATTGGTTGCACTAATGTAAGAAAAGCAGCCGCTTATTGTGGTTGAAAGTCTAGCGGAAACTTCAACTGACTCAGAAACAGTAAACCATTTCACTTGTAGAGAGTCTGGATGATTTGGACTCTTGCAGCATTTGCAAGGAGCAGTGAAAACGTTGACCTGGAAGCAAAGGAGACTATTGTACTACTGCTACGTATCATTGTTTATGACTTCCTCAAGATTGGTCCGAAACAATCGCTTACTGCTGAAGCCCAACTTGGGCAAGAATCAACCGACGATGAAACCATGAAACGCAGGAATTTAGACAGAATTCTTAACAAATTCTGCGCCTTGAATGAGAACCAACTTCACCTTGTATCTTCACGGCCTTCCTGAAACATGAGCGCGGATCCAAGTGCGCAATTGTCTAGAACTAGTCGCTTTCTAAAGTTGAATGTTATGTTCGAAAACGGTAGCATGGTCGGTCGAGATTCTCTGTCTGAATGACAGTTGGTCGACGGTTTTTGGCTCTTTTGAAAGGAAATGGAAAGTCACGGAAAGCAATATGGTTTGCAATAAGACACGCGTCTCGCTCATCTTCGAGCTAATCGACTAGAAGCGCTTCGAAGCACTACGCACAGGAACCACTGCTAGATATCAACGAACTCGTGACGTACAGCAAAAGCATCTCCAAGGAACGGCCTCAACAAACGTGACCGTGGATAACACTTTCACAGTCAATCCAACGTCGATCTTCCTTTCATTGACTCACAACCGCGCTCGCCGTATCAAAGTAAAGTGAAGCCAAAAAGTTTCGCGAAGTAACCTAAATCCAAAGCTCGAATCGCACCGACGGCGTTCTTTCCGTTCTCATCGAACAAAGTGAAGCCGAGATTAGCTGAACAATCCTGCGTGGGAGTCGTAATCGACAAGAAAGGGGGCATTTGACAGTTTTGAAAATCTCTAAAATCATCCCTTGGAGCATCTCCTACAATGCAATGCGTTTTTCGGCTGGAGGGTTGCCAATTTTGCTAGCACAAAGTCGTCACTTATGATGCACGTTGAACTACTTTTCGTAAATGGTCATCAGTTGACAGTTTTCTGTTTCTTAGAAAGGAAGTTCCCATATATGCTGAATGTTTCTGGCAAGAAATAGGGGCCTCTCACAAATCAGTCAAATCATGTTCGCGATGGGCGCTAAGTGTAGAAATGACAAAATGGATGTCCACGTACTCGAAGCATTGCAGAACGGCAATGCAGGCGTTGCCCACTGGATGCATAGCGAGAGCCGAGACGGATGAGGGAGTCAAAGAGAACAATGACAGCAAGACAAACAACGTTTATTTATGCGAAGAATGCGCTCCGGACGAGCACAGCATTGAGTTGCGGCGCTTTATGATGGAAGAATTCTTACCTCTAGGTATTCTTTAGAAAAATCCTTTCAGCTAGAAAATGCCAGTCGATGAGCAGCTCTGAAACAAACTGGATAATACTGTGATCAAGCACTTTCCACAGTAAGTCCACCGGGGAATGCGTTTCCATTCACAGCAACCAGGCTATCCATCTGAGGTTTAAAAAAAGCCAGTCGAAAACCAGACCAATCGAATCAGCGAGGTTATTCCCGTCATCACCGTCGAACCCACGATGGACTGTGAACGTGAGCTGAAAGATTCGAATTGCAAAGAGAGGACGGAGAAGTCAGCGAGGTTGCAACCATTTCTTTACTCGTCGAACACGCGTTGGCATTGCCGAACTATTGTAAAATGAAAAACAAGAAAAACAACAGGAACATCGCCAAAGGCAAACTCGCATTGTTTGTACCGCGTTAACGCAATGATATTGAGACACAGAAACTGTGAAACGCACATGACTGGCACGTGCTAATTGTAAGATGTACAATACCACTTGCACTGTCTTGCTTGTAATGGGATGTTCACGTCAGAGCTGTGCGGAATTCCGCTTCCGTCTTCCGCTTCCGTGACTTCCGCACTTTTTGGGCACTTCCGCTTCCGCTTC
>JAQIXL010001163.1:0-20191 GCA_034700245.1 Poikilolaimus oxycercus
AAGCTCTACAAGTGTGTGAAGTTTCAGTCCGATCCGACCAAGGGTGTTCGAGAACTGAATAAAACGTAACAATGTCACAATGTCAGGATGTCACAAATCACGATTAATATTATATATATATAAGGATGGATGGTGTCTACTTATGGAGAAAAGATTTGAAGGGCTGCGATTTTCAGTCTCAGTGAGTCGACCTACAGAAAAGATCCATCAGTCGTTAAGGATACAATTGCTTCGATGTTATCGAAAAATTACAGCCCAGGTGACTCATCCGGTCGACGCGTTTCAAAGTCTTCGGCTGTCGGACTTTCCTGCTACTCTCTGACCACTTCACTGCGACCAAATAAAGATGTTCTTTGTTATCATTTTTTTGACTTCTGGCTCTTCGGTCTTTTAGAAGGTTGTGTGTGTATGCGTATCTTTTTTTGCGAGAACACACATCTCGGAAGCCTCGGAAGCTCGTAGTGGACAGGGAGTGGGGACCTGCTATCAGTCCTTGGTGTACGCTTTCAAGCATTGCCTCCTCGCGGCGCGCCCGGCGCTCTCGTCACCAATCGATCGCTGGCTCATTTGGTTTTTTAGGTTCCATAGACGGACTATACCGATGTTTATGCGTATGCACGCATTAAAGGCTGCGCCGTTGGGCAAATCGGAGACAAAATTCAATGTCAGTGAGGCGATTGAAGCCAGAATATACCTATTCGTTCACAATTTGTGAGTTCTTTGACTGAAGAGCATCTTCAAATCAAGACCCGTGTGAATCACTAGATCAATGAAAGCCGCGTAATGAATTCTTGGCGTTTATTATGAAGCGCATGCAGAGTGTGTCTTCAGCGTTGCCTCAAGCGAGCTAAATGAAAATACTAGACATGCTGCCTAGTCTCGTGAAAATGGCAGCGAAGCCTAACCTCATAAAGCCTATTCGAACCTCTCCAATGGGCCACTTTGCAAAAAAGGAAAGAAGACGGCAATCACGTCCGAGGATACATAGACGATGAGTTTCCCTTCAGATATTCATCTTACTACGCTAACATGCTCGTGAAGGAGGAAGGTCATGTTCCGGTCAACGCTAGAGCCCAAAAAATTTGATGAACGAAGATCAGATAACTTTTTCTACGAGAGCGTTTCAACAGTGGAAATAAATAGCTTCTGTCTTTTCTTTGTGAATCGGACTTTGAGATACGGCTTTGAAGAGTCGGCATTGATCTCACAATCAGATCGGGCTTTCCTGGGCACCAATGTGGTGCCCAGTAAATAGTCAGTGACTTTGAGGACATTTCAATCAAAATGAGATCTTTTTGGCCCACAATTTTTGCGGGCTGAAAGGTTGAAGGGGATGTGGAACTGCACGTGTAGTGTTGGAAAAAGCGAAAGCTCAATTCTACAAGCTACCAGCGCCTTCGAATCCCTTGCTGCGCGTCGCCGTACAAGCTTTGGGTCTAACTCCTTGATACTGATACAGCTGGACACACACAGCGCTGCCCGTCCCTGCTCGTGCACGGCATCGCCTCTGCACAATCGATTTTCATTTTTCCTTTTCGCCGCCAACACGAGCGCTTTCCTCGTGGTTCTTCAGTCGTTAATATTGCTTCGTTTTCAGGATTCCATAGAAGTCTTCGACAATGGTCAGCAAGCGTGGATATGCCATGCTTTTGCTAATATGACGACGCTCAAATGATGCTCATCCACGATGAATCATCGACAAAATTCTGCTACTGCCCGACTTCAAGGAATCCCCATCAAATTATGGAATGCTGGAGTCTATTTGGGAGAAAGAGCAGTTAGCCTTGCCAGTTGCAAAGGTTGGTTCTGGAAACAATAATTTCTTTTTTTTTTTGTTTTTAGGATTGAATTTCATCATCTGCTTGTTTTCATCACAGCAGGATAAATTGCGGAAGAAATTTAGAAACGGAAATTCGAACGATTATGACGAATTATGGAACGGAGGGATTCTGAACGGTGAAATGCACGGTTAAGATTTGCAATTTCCGTGTAAGAGTTTCCTAAATAATCCATTACCTGTTTAGGAAAAAAGAAAAAGCGTTGTAGGCGGAAGCGCGTATTACGAGCGCCAAATCAGAAACCCGAGCAGCGTCTTTGGCTCGAACTTCAGCACTATCTGTCATCTTGCAAAAATAAAGATGAAAGCTTTTCAATGAAAGCATCGAGGTAGTGATCTAACCCTGCTCACGTCCAGTTCCAAAACGCTGTCAAAGCGTTTCGCATTGACGGTGAGCCACTGGTTTTGATCACACAAAGTATGTATGACTGGAAGATTCATTGTTCTAGAAGGGCGCGGGCATGTTATCAGCCCAAGCTGTCTTCATCGCGGTGCTTCGTGGCTTTCTCGTTCCATATCGATTTTCAACTCATTCGGTTTTCAGGTTTCATAGACGGACTAGCAAGTCATGGTAATGCGCATATAAGCATGAACTGTACGCTATACTTGGCATCAATAAATGGATATCATTGCGAAATTGAAGGATTCCGTGTGGTGAATTGAGGCCACAAGATTGGCATGCACATACAATCTCGAGTTGAACAATGGCGAGCTAGAGCATAGCAACGATAGACGTGTTTTGCACGCCCACGTGCTGAATGTGAAATTGTCGTACACCGACGAAGGGGCGGATAATTCACTTCGAACATTGCTTGGCATTCACAAATTCCTATTGCAGACGACAACCTCTTCGAATAAATTCCTTTGCTTAAATTTGCTGACTGATTCATTTTGTGTTTTCTGTTTGGTTGTGGAACCGTCAAACGCGTTTCTTTGGGTCTGGCATCGATTGAAGGGCCCGCTCGGTGTGAGTCGCGCTGACTTGATAACAGTTTTCTCTCGTGCATTTTCCTGTGGCGCGTCGCGGTCTCCATCGATTTTGTGAAGAGTTCAATTTTTAAGGTTCCATGGACGAATTTACCCGGCTTGCACGCGTAGAATGTGCAAGCTATTGTAGAATTGAAAAGTTGAACGAGTATGAAATGAAATCGATGAACATCCGGCGAATGCGAAGAATTAGAACGATATAAAATGCTGCTATTCGAAGGATTTTCATTGGCAATTAAGGCATATGCACGGGACCGAGCTGCAACGTCAGCAAGATGGTTTCCGATGATGATGAGACCGAAATCATTTGCCTATCTTGGAGTTTGACGCATGCCGTATTCCTTCCAACGTCAACAGGCAGAAAATTGCATCAGAGAGTAGTTTCTAAAGCTGAATAATCAACGAAGCCGATGCAGTCAATAGACGAATTAGACCTTCCTTACGAGCTTCACAAAGCTTAAGAAGACTACATACAAGCTGTCATCTTCCGAAGCACGGCAACGCCCTGAGAAGAACGTCGTATAGGTAGTGGTTGCGGAAATTTGAGCATCGCTTCTGCAGCTGGAACAAACTTCTTTACTTTTTGCCGCTTGCTATGCTTTTATTTTTTGACGATCACGCAACTAGTCAGTCGGAATAAATGATGTGAAAAAATATCTATTTATTGATTGTCTAGGCATTCATCGTGGGAACAGCAGATTTGCAGATCAATCAACAGCCGTTTTGTCCGGCATTTACTAAAGAGCCCGCCTGCGTTCGACGCGCGCTTGATATCAGTCGTTCGTTTCTCGCCGTCTCTTAGGCTCTTGCTTCCTCCCACGGCGTGTCGCGGTTCTCCTGCAATCGATTTTTGAACATTTTTTGTTGTTTTAGGGGTCCGTATATGGAGTTTTCTCAACATTCAGCCATACGTAGATTATGAAGGCAATCAGTCAAATGAGTATGGCATGGAATCGACCGACAGCTGATAACTGGCAAATATATCGAATGCCCAATAGGATCAATAAAATGCAGATGTCCGTTTAACAGTCAGACGACTTTCACTTTAATAACAGTTGCCGGTTTCAAAAATTCTTCAAAGCTGCAAAATTACGTTCATGAGCCTTGTGTCATAAAGTTGGCTGCAATGCATTCGTCGTTTTTATTGGAACCAATTCGTACTGAATGTGATCATCAATTCTAGATCACATCGGGTTGAAAACAAGGCAAATAGAATTAGTTGCTTGTCTTGATCAGTGAACAAGCGCCAAGAACTCTATCCCGATGATGAAGCAGAAAGTTTTATCAACCGTACGATGAAAACGACAAAGTTCATGCTTTGGATGCAATCATGAGTAAATTGAACAGCTTTATTCCCGATTGGAAATTACTGGAATTACCATGATGAAATTTAATGGTCAAATGCTGGATCCTAATTTTTCCACACTTTCGAAGCGTGGAATTGGAGTGATCATCGTTCATAATTTAATCGGTGAGCGCTTGGGTGTGTAGACGATCTTTCTAGTGAAGGAGACCGACGATCCTTTGGTACCATGATGGATCAATAATAGCCTATTATCATGTTCAACATCAAAGACAACGTCGAGCAAAGTAGGCTGGTCAAAGCAAGTTTGTGCAGAGTACTGCAGTTGAATGTAATGAAAACTACTCCATACAACCTTTGTCTTGGGACGATGACGCAGTCTTCAACACCGAACTGTACGATTCACGGAGTCTCCAATCAAGGCAAATTGAAGCTCTTGTGCTTCCATCAATACATAGCTTGTTTTTGGTTGCTTCATTATTAAGAGAATGGATGGTGTCTACTTATGGAGAAAAGTTTTGAAGGACTGTGAACTGTACGATTTCTCAGTGAGTCGGCTTACAGAAAAGATTAATCTGTTGCTAAGGACATGACTATATCGATGCGCTCAAAAAGTATAGACAACCTTGTGTCCCATCTGCTTGAAACATTCCAAAGACTTTTTGTGCAGTCCCTCTTACTATACGCTTACTTCAATGCGACCAAATAAAAGTGATCTCTTTTATCCGTCTTTTGACAAGGCTGCTCTTCGCACTTTCAGAAAGTTTTGCCTTCTTGCGAGACGCAAGAAAGGGAGACCCGGGGAAGCTCCTAGTTGGATGGGAGTGTGGGGAAACCTGCTATCAATCCTTGGCGCACGCTTTCAGGCATTGCCTCCTCGCGGCGCGCGCGGCTGTCTCGTCACTGATCGATCGCTGGTTCATCTGGTTTTTATTCTTTAAAAAACGCTGCGTCGTTGACCATGTGGCAGTTAGAGAGACGGCATTCTCAGACTAGGCTTCCTGGACACCGATGTGGTGCCGTAGTCCTCGACTTTGAGAACATTTCAATCAAATTGAGACCTTTTGGG
The DNA here is from genome assembly GCA_034700245.1 of Poikilolaimus oxycercus. NCBI lineage: Eukaryota > Metazoa > Nematoda > Chromadorea > Rhabditida > Rhabditidae > Poikilolaimus > Poikilolaimus oxycercus. The sequence continues at coordinate 5,197 of JAQIXL010001163.1, forward strand.
CCACGAGCTCCGCGAACTGAAAGGATGAAGAGGAAGGATGTGCTGTTGACTACAAGGGAGAGCTCGATGCGACCAGCCAACAGCGAATTTTGCATCCCTTGCTGCGCGTCGCCGTACAAGCTTTGGGTCTAACTCCTTGATAGCTGATACAGCTGGGCACACACAGCGCCGTCCGTCCCTGCTTGTGCACGGCATCGCCTCTGCACAGTCAACCGATTTTCATTTTGCCTTTTCGCCGCCAACGCGGGCGCTTTCCTCCTGGCTCTTCAGTCGTTAATATTGCTTTGTCTTCAGGATTCCATAAAAGGCTTTATGCTAGCCCATCACGTATAACTCCTTATCAATAATACATGCTCCGCTCCCACCCTCTCACCTTGTTTAGATTCACTATAAAATAGACCCTGTTGCAGGGGAAAGGGCTTCTTCTTTCCAATACACTTCTGCTTGTAATACTAATTTCGCTTCGAAAAGCTCTGAATGATCGACTGGAAGGAGTTTCGGAGTGAGGATCAGCTCTTGGTGTCCGCTCTCAAGAAGCATTACCACCTCGTGAGGTGTCTCTTCACTAAGTAAGCGAGCACGTTTCGTCAAACATGTTTGTTGTGTTTAACCATGGCTGGAGAGGCCGCTTGGGGGGACAACGCGCTGCCTTGATAACAGTCCTCTGTCATGCTTGTGCTTTTCTTATGGCGTGGTCTCCATCGATTTTCTGAAAAATTAGGTTTTTAGGTTCCATAGACGGATTCGCGATTTGTCTGACATGTACGCGTAGAATATGCTGTCAATTGAACAAGGATGAAATGAAATCGTTGACCAAAAGGCGAATTCGAAGAATTACGATGCGCCCAAAATGCGCGAAAAAAAGTTATGCCTGATATTTGATGCGCACGTCATCGAGTCAAATTCAGACACTCGACGTTTGACAAGTGGAATTGGGAGTTGTCGCCGTCAAAAAATTTACTCTGTGAGTTCATGGTTCTGTAAGTTGATCGTTGTCGTAACGACCACATCGATCTTTCGGTGCGACGTTGATGCTTTAGATGAGCGTCACGCTAAATCACAGCTCATCAATGCAACAGCGAAAGACAACGTCAGAGACCACACCGCCGGAAAGCAGAACACGTGCCGCAGTCGAGGAATTGTTGAAATTAGCTTGAACAATGTAAACCGCCTTGACATGACGAACAATTAACACGAAAGGCAATGTGCAGTCGGTTCGGCGAGACCCTGCATCGATGTCGTTTAGCAAGTCGCATTTCGTCCGACAGTCAGTTTCGACTCAAAGCAAAGCTGTTGAGAGCAAATTCTGCAATAAGTAGAGTGTAACGCAAGAGCAAAGAAATAAATAAACTTTTTTTTTCTGTCAGTGCCATCTTTTCTTGAATGTGATATTCCTCATGCTGAAGCCAGGCCATGCGGGGACACCCCTCCAAAGTTGCGGACCTGATAACAGTCCTTCGTGCCGCTCCCCGGCTTGGTTTTCTCGGCACACGCGCTTTTACGTCGCGAATCGATTTTCTGCCCTAAAATTGACTTTCAGGCCCTGTAGACGGAACGTACTCAGCTTGTGATCTTGCAAGTAGACCACTCGTTATGATTAGTAGCAACTGAGAGACATATTGTTCGGTGAAAAGGGAAAAACAAAAATAAATCGCATTGAGCAGACCGGTTTCTCTGTGATTCGATTTGATCGACAAGATTCAACGTCACAAATTAAGCAGCCCACTAATCAGAGCAAAATTGATCTGGTTCAAGGGCAGCGAAATAAACGACTCTTAAAAAAGCAAAACCAGAAGGAGATCGTGCAATATGGAAGATCTACTGCTGTTATTTGCCGTCCATGTCTGCCATAGACATCCGTGGCACATCTTCCTGGTGTTAATCCACGAATTCGAAGAGACCAGCTCTTTTGGATTAGAAAGGTTGACCACGTGTTTTATTAAGAGACAGAGCGTTGATTACATTCAGATGAGTCGATTTGGTCAATGTAAGAGAAAAGTTTCAAGACGATATCGAGGACCATGAAAGACGTCTTCGTGGAATATTTGGACGTCAGAGCGCCAAACATCAGGCGCCAAACTGCGAATTGACAACACGAGCTATGATTAACACTTTTTTGAGATCTTCAAAGAATTTTCGATCTAACAGAGTATAACTTGCAGAAAAATATTGTATTCATGAAGTACGGAATTATTCCTACATTCCGCAGACCTCACTACGAACGAATAAATGATTTTGTTGTACTTGTTCTTTGCCTAGGTAACACACTTTGGCATGTCCAAGTCTTTTCATGTTGTTTTGTATTGGAAGTAGCCGCAGTGAAGCATTGATCGAGAGCCCTTGGGTGGGAGAGTGGGGAGGGGGCTGATATCAGGCCCCTGTCCAGTCTCCCCCTCCTGGCGGCCTGTCGCGGCTTTCTCGTTGCATATCGATTGTTCGCTCATTTTGTCTTTCAGGTTCCATAGACGAACAATATTGGTGTTGCGTATAGCACGCATGTAACACTGTATCAATTCTCGGAAAATAAATCATGTGATGTTATTCAATTATTCAGCGTACTGAACGACGCACCATTACTGGTTAGACGCAATGGAATTTGCTCGAATGTGGGCTAATCGGCACTCAAATCAAGCAACGTAAGCGAAATGAGATCTTCGAAACGAAGCTAGTAAGCATAAGAGACATTAAATAGTGATCTAGTCCTTCGTTACGATGGGAGCATTAAATCCGAGAAGTCTATTACTCAATAGAGTTAGTCTACGACCGAATCGCCCAAATAAAGACACGACTTCCGCGATCGCTGTTGAAGAAGAAGCAGACGAGATGCGAAATGTTTATGCGTTCTGAACTCGCAAGAATCCTGAATGTTCCGGGTCCTTAAAGATCTCTAAAGACTATGCGACATGTTGGAGATCACTCTGAGCAATATTATGAAACAAATTTGGGCTTTATTGCCCCGGTAAGTGCAGGACGATTCCGACACGTGTCTGAGTTTGAGAATCGGAAGGAAACAAACGGCCAATAAGAGATTGTAACATGGTTCATAAAAATGCTTAAGGATGCTTACGTAAGCCCTATGTGTCTCAGCAACGTTTGCGTTTAGACTCAGAAATATCGTCATCCTTGTTTGTTTCCCTTGAAGGACTCGTCATGTGTCGGCCTTCGGTCGATCAGTCACTGCATTTATCGAAATTTGAAAGTGTTCAGGTCGTTTTTATTACTTCGAAAAAAAAGATTAGTTGAGGTTTAGAGAAGTTTGTGTACCAAAGTGGTCATAGCGAAGAAACCAAACCTGGCGATTGTTAGTGGATCTCCCGGCAAATCTGCTCTCAATTCCAGTCTGTGCAAACCGCTCGATCATCAAATTCACTGACCACTATTACTTCTTGAAAGAAAACCATGGAAACACGCATACGCGAGGACTCTAGACGACGATTTGTTCGCTGTGGATTTCAGTTAACAATCGTTGCGTTAGTATGCGTTCAAGAACAGAGCAAAGCCTTGAGAACAACACAAATATCATCGTTTCGAGGCGAAGAAGGTAATTCTCAAATCAACGGCCATAGCCTAAACCATTTGGAAAAAACATGAAATTATGATGAGAGAGCGGTTCAACAATGATGAAACACTTTTTCTTTCAACTATCGCGAAAATGTAATAAACGATTTTGTTGATATTGTCGTGTGTTTCATTGGACAATCTCAGGCTGCAGCTTTTTGGCTGTCTGTCGAGTTAATCGCCGGCGAAACCTCGTCGAACAGTAGCCGGACTGCTGCTTTGTCTTCATGTTCACGCGCTTCTCAATGGCTATTGATGCTTGACTCAGATAAAATTCGGTTTTTGGGTCCACAGAAGTAACTTGCTAAACTTTGGGAGAAGCAGTTGTAGTCCAGCCTTGACGGGAAAGGTTTTTCTCGGCGGAGAACGTTGACGCGCTATCAGTCGTTGCTCGCCGCTGTCAAGCGTCGTTGCTTCCTTGCCGCGTGTGGCGCCTTTCTCTTCGCCAATAGATTGCCAACGAGTTTGTCTTTCAGATTCCATACACGGATTATGTCGATGTCGTACATATAATACGCATCAGACAAGGGACCGGAAAAGGGCAAATTGAAGTGATTGGAGCATTCAATGTGAAAACCTACAACTGAGCCGATATTAGTGGATCTCTCGACAAACTCGTTCTCAAACCACGTCTCATTAACATTTATTGAGTCCTATGAACTCCGAATTATGAATTCTCATCATGCCAACGAAGAAAGTGCAGTGATTGGTAATGGTGGTACCATAACGGGCTGAATGTTACGGACAGCCAAACCGTCTAACATAAGGTTTTATGGAGCGCGTCATCGATGAATTGCTTCCCAATGCGAAAGAAACGAAAGCGGTCACGCGTGAGGACATCTAGATGACGATTTTGTGCTACTGAGCTCCATCGTACAAGCGCACACTGATTATAGAACGATCAAGAAGGGTGCAAAGCCTCGATGACAGCGTGAATATTATATTGTGAAGGCAAGTGGGGTTGAGATCGGAGTGCAGTTTGATAAACGAAAGCATGAAATTATTGTGAAAGAGCAATTCAGCTATGCAGAATATTTTTCATTTTCATTTGCGAAGTGAATCGAAACGATTGTGTCGTTGTTTTTGAAGTATCGTAAGTGTAATAAATGGTTTTGTTGATGCTGTCTTGCACTACTGTTGACGATCTCAGGTAGTGTCTGTTGTGTCTAACAATGGCTGGAGACTGGATTAATGCGTTCTAAAATTTCAATATTACTCTGACCACTTTGTTTGTATTGGAAGTAGCCGTAGTTAAGCATTGATCGGAAGCCGTGGAGTGGAGGGAGGGGGAATGATATCAGTTGGCGACCGCTGTCATGCCTCCCACTCCTCACGCCGTGTCGCGGCATTCTCATTACATATCGATTGTTAGCTCACAATCAGTTTGTCTTTCAGATTCCATAGGCGGACACCGCTAGCGTTACATATACCTAGCACGCATGTAACACCGTATAATTCACGGAAAATGCTGAGAAAAAGCTGTTCAGTGTCTTTAAAGACCACGGAGGAGTACGGCCTCCCGGAGATCAACTTCAAGCAATGTAAGTAACAATAACATGGGCTTTATTGTCTCGGCAAGTCTAGGACGATACCCTAAGCGCTTGAATTTGAGAGTCTGAAGGAAACCAACGGTCATACTATTTCAAATCTGGAGATTCACTTTTGGCCATTCCTGCGTTTCATCTGTCGTCCTGGCATGGTTTAGCAATAAAAATAGATTAGAGGATCTCATGGAAGCAACGTTACATAGGTGCCGGCTCAGAAATAGCCCCACTATTTGCCGCGCTCTTTGAAGCTGTCACCAAGGCGCCATATATTTAGATTTGAAATGCGCAATACGAACGTAAGTGGATGTAAAAAGATTAAAACGACGATTTATTCAGGCGCGCATAACTGATGCAGGACTGAACAACCTCTTCACCAATAGACAACTCCAGCTCTTCGTATGTCGTTCTTCGGTCCGTCAGAAATTGCATGCAGAGAAATATGGACGAATGCAGGTCGTTTTACTACTGCAAAAAATATTGGTTAAGGTTTACAGAAGTTTAATCACCAAAGTGGGCATGAGCGTTTCCTACCAACGATCGAAAACAACAACTCCAAATAAAGCTTCTGAAATTCGCACAATCGTTCAAAATATTCTTCGAAGGGATGACTGGCAAAGAAATGAATAAACATTTTTCTGTTCTTTGGCGATCTTCTTCTCACTTTTGTATGCCAAACGTAGAGGAGGCGATATTAGCTCTTCGGCTCAGCCTCGACTGCGAAGATCTTTCTCGACGGAGAAAGCCGACGCGCTATCAGTTTTTGTCGCCAGCTGCCAAGCGTTGCCCCCCTCGCGGCGTGTCGCGACTTTCTCTTCGCCAATCGATCGCCAATTCAATTTGTCTTTCAGGTTCCATAGACGGATTATGTCCATGCCGTATGATACGCATCTGGACAGGAAAGGATAAATGGACGTTATTGAATGATTCAATAAGGCTAGCGAAGAAACGAACCTGATTAATGTTTGTTGATATCTCGAGAAACCTGTTCTCATTTGCACATCGCTCGATCTATCTACACATTCCAGAAACATTATTACTTCTTGACATCTGAAACGAAACAAATGCCCGTGATCGGTTACGGAGGTACTTAAACGGGCGGATGAATGTGGTACCGAACAGAGCAGCCAAGTCACCTATAAAACGAAGCTTGGTAGGACGCTTCATCAATGAATCGCTTGTCGATTGGAAACAAACAAAGCGTCTCACGCGCAAAGACAAGAGGGACGACGATTTAGTTAGCTTGGGTTTCAATTAACAATCCTTACGACAGCATGCGCTCACAAGGGTGCAAAGTCTTGAAGACAGCGCAAAGATTATATTGTGAAGGCAAAGAAGGTAAGCTTCCGATCCACAGCAGGGAACGGAAAGCAATTTGATGAATGGAAAGACTGAATTATTATGAAAGAGCTTTTCAACAATATAATGGAAAGATTTTTCACTCTCATTGGCGAAGTGAATCGGAACTATTCTGCTGTTGTCGTTCAAGTGTCGCGGAAGCTTAATAAACGATTTTGTTGACGTTGGCGTGCAATACAAGCTCACAATTGGTGGCCTCATCCCGCAAGCTTTGCGGCTGATTGCCAAATCGATCGCTGTCGACCCCTTCCCCCCGTCTAACGCGCCGGCCCGATAGCAGGTCTTCTTTACCTCTCCTTTCTGCTTCGTCTCTATGTCTACGCGCTTCTCCATGGCTATCGATTTCTGACTCAAAATCATGTTTAGGTTCCATAGATGTGACCTTCTACCAAGCATGCGTGCAATGTGCTTTGATTTATATGGGAGACGAAATATTGAGGAAGGTTGTCAAAGCAAAGCGAACTTGGATCGAAATTGACTGGTGGAAAAAATGCCTAGTACACGCATCCGATGCGATCAATTATGATTGCTTCACTTTTTTCCAGTTGAAGAGTGGTCCGACTGCAGTGATGGGACAATTTAAAGTTGAAGTCCTCGAGTAAAATCAATGCAACGAAAGTGGAGTGAGATGATTTATTGGAACAACAAATGCGGCTGATTTAGTCAGTAAGTACTACACGATTGTGCAATCGATTCTTGTAGATAGTCAACAGCTTCTTGATCTTTTAGATCTTGGCTTATGGCTTCCGAAGCGTCGTCGTTTCTTTGGAAAGGTCAACTGCAACTTTGGAGTCACTACCACGAGAAAATCGGCGTCGGTCTGAGCTCGAGGGAGTTTGTGGATCCCACCTCGGACTATCCCTCACGAGGCTCATGAACAAAAATCGGGAAAGGCAAACGTCTGTGGAGGGGGGCTTATTGATGTTCATCTTTTGCGTCTTATGATGTCAATGAGCAAGGAGACTTTCCTAAAGCTCTGACGAGTGACGCACGATAGCTGTGACAGTAAATGAAGCTCCTAATTAGTCTTGAAATTACTCGTTGAAGAAATGCTAGAAGAAGCAGGTATTTGCAAAATAAGTGAATAAAGATTTTTCTTGTTATTGTAGTTTCGTTTTTTTTTTTATCTTAGTTGGCGAACTGAACATTTGCTTGACTGCTCAAAATCACTGAAATTATCTCATTACGAAGTTCTTGTCGTTGCCTTTTGCCTTCTGCTGAAGTCGGAGACCGAATGCGCCCCTCGGCTGAACGAAGAGGGGCGAGGGCCCTGATAACAGTCCTTCTCGCTCACCTTCTCACATCGATTTCTCCGTTGGCGTGTCGCGACGCTTTCTTACCATCGATTTGGAACCTCTCCCCAACTTTGCATTACAGGATCCATAGACGGAACTCACTCGGCTAGTTCGAGTAGATCTTGCGAGCCGATTGTTATGCGATCAAATATTGCGCCTTTACAAAATTTATGCCAGCCCACTACGTGGATGGAAATACCCCAGGAACAAAGTGTATAGAATTGAGGCGAACTATGTATTTCTTGAGGAACCGCATAAGAACGTAACCTCAGAAGCAGATACTCTATGAATGGTTTGGAGTCTCATAAATCAAGACAACATATTTTGATCAAAAGAGGTGAGGCGATTATCTTCAAAAATCGAACCTATAAGTACAACGTGGGTAATTCGGCGCTGCTGGTTAAAACGACATGGACCGCCTTCAAAACAACGTGCCTCGCCGTGCTTCACTATTCTAAACAACGACGACCTATTTAAACTTTGCAACGATTGCAAAGATTACATAGCAGTCGCCGTCCGTAGCACAACGTCAACTTGCAGACAATGAACTATTGCAGTTCGAGTTTCGATTCAATATCTGAAACAATATCTGTTCTTTTCTTAGCAAAAAAAATTGCTTCTGTTGTAGTGACGAGATTGACAGCCAAAAAAGATTGGGTCAGTGACCTGACAGCGAAAAAGAAAGTATCCAGGAATAACTGTTGCATCACGTAAAGACAGCTCAATAAGTCGGCGGAATTTTGCTCTCTGATGGATTGCATATCGGCGACGAAAGGGCGTAATACGTGCTACTAACGAATAAAACTTTCTATGCTACTTTCACCTTGAGGGCACCGGCTAAAAATCCAGTGAAATTCCACCTGATGTGCATTGTCGTCCGCTGGAGTTTGACACGGAGTGGGCACCCCTCTGCTGAACGATAGAGCGGGGGTTCTGATAACCGTCTCTCATGATGACTCTCTCGCATCGATCTGTTCGGCCTGGCTGAATAAATGACTGAGATGTACTCTTCTAACGACAGCTGAGAAAAGAAAGCTTCCTATGCTGCCTTCTTCTTGAGTGCATTCTTGAATTCGTCGAAAAAAGATTCTCCGCATCCTGTTTTTTTTTGTGTGTCTTCCTTTACACCTTCACTTTCGAAACTATCAGGAAATTGTGTGTATGTACATATTTCTGCGACATCCAGTGATAATCGGAAAGTGGTTCATCGTAGTAGAGTGGAAGGGCGTGTTATCAGTTCCACTTTCAAGCGTTGTCCTCTCCACGGCGCGTCGCGGCATCTAGCACTTTACCAATCGATTCCAACTTCAATTCATCTTTCAGGTTCCGTAGGCGAACGAAATCTATATTACACATACGTATACTATTTCACATGCATGCTACAATATTTTAAACGCATGCAGCGGATGGAGAGACAATGTGAACAATTCGATTCGTTGCGAAAGAATCGTTCAGTGGTTCGACATTAATGCGACAGGGACTGAGTTCGCAGCCCAATCTACAATAATGATCTAGCAAAATCTACAATAATGATCTCGCTCTGCGCTAAGCCATCCTTGTGGCAAGAACAGTTTCAAATGTCATTCTATGCAGCATACTCCATTGGGAGAGTGACCCTGGCAACCAACAAAACCGTCCAAGTGTCGTGCTTGTGGATATGAGAAGATAATGCATAATGGCTCTCAGACATGATCCTGGGTGTATCGCAATTCCAAAATCAAGCGACAATGTCACAGACAACACCGCACGAACGCAAAACACGAGAAGCCGTCTGTTCATCGCATGCTGGCTGAATGTTCGGATCAGCATGCTAAGCGCACGAATTGGCAAAACAAGAATTAGCCATAAATAATCAGGAAACAATTAAATGCAGCAATTCGATCGTTGAGTAAATGTACTTTACACTATTCGCTCATTATAAAGAAGATGCTTGCTGTAGTTCAAATACGATCAGACCGTGCTGACGATAGTGCATCTTTGCGAAGCGGGGAGTCTCAATGCAGACCATTTTTACTCGCTAAGGTTTTGATGAACAAATCTTTGAATCTCGCGATGTAATGCAAGGAACGAACACTGTGTCTGGAAGCGTGCAGTCCAAGCGACACATCACAAAATCGACAAAATCTCTTCAGTTCCATTCCGTCGTTTGTTTTCTTGCAAATCTAAAGATGTTCTTTGTGAATATTCATTGACGCGAAACTCTTCGAATAAAGGGATTTGCCTACAATCTTTGCTCGAATTTGCTGACTGGTGATCATCTTTCATTTCTCTAATGTTTCCATGCAACCCCTGGGACGTCTGTTGGATCTAACAAGAGCCAGAGAGACCGCTTGGTGTGCGGCTGGCTTGATAAGAGTCCTCTGTCATGCTTTCGCGTTTCCCATGGCGCGTCGCGGTCTCTATTGATTTTCAAAATCGTCTGCTTTTTTAGGTTCCATAGACGGGTTTCTCTGATTGCACGCGTAATATATGCAGTCTGTCAGTTGAAGAAGGACGAAATGAAGATTATCTGGCATGACGGCTACAAAATGATTTCCCATGATGGTGAGACAACGACGATGAGGGGGAAATATTCCCTTACATATAAAGAGACGGAAAATTGCGCGTGAGAGACAACAAACCACATGCCTAGTGAACGCCGACGATATAGTCAAGAAGCAAATTGATTTCGTGGTCGGGTAACAACTGCTTTCTCTTCATGACAGCTCAACTACGCCAATGTATTCCAAGACACTGAGTTCGTTTTTAAGTGTGCCGCTTCTTGGAGAATCAAATTCAAGAGGTTACAATCACTCCACATGCAACATCGATAGTTCCTCAGACTGAAGAGCTGAATAAAAGCAGAAAATACGGCTTCTCATCATTTCAAATATCATGGGAAGCTGACGTCATCGAATGCCCTCAGAGACGCAACAAGTAAGACTTTGCCGTTCAGCACTAGTGTGAAAATTTTGACTGCCAAGACAATCTTCATGCTATTTATTTGAAAGTGCAAAAAAGTTGCATAGTCCATACATGGTTGCGATGCGATTAATGACCTTCTTGCTTCCTGATTCAGGTGATGAATTTCCTGAATGCTGTGATTGGGCAATTTGTAGTTGAACCCCTCGTGCAAGATCAATACAGATTGATCGTGATGAAGTACAAGTTGGAATAAGGAACGACGGCGAACTTTTCGGTAAGCAATCACGATTCTGCAAATCAGATCTTGAAGATAGTTGACGAACTCCATGCCCACTTCGTTGTGAGGTTTATGGTGCTCTGGAGCGTCGCTTTAAAACTGGCATAGCGATTCGAAACAATTCTACTGTTCTCTCTCAAGCTTCACGAAAGTATAATAAAAAGTTTTTTTGATGTTGTCGTGCGATACAATTGGCGATCTCAGGCCGCAGGGGGTCTTGGCTGACTGTCGAGTGAAGGGCCGGCAAAACCGCGTCTAACGCTGGCCTGATAGCAGTCCTTCGCGTCTCCTCTTCTGTTTCGTCTCCACGCGACTCCCCATAGCTATCGATTTTTGAGTCAAAATAATGTTTCAGGTTCCGTAGACGTATGTAACCTACTAAGCGTGTGTAAAATTGCTTCGTATTATGGGAATGAAAATATCGAGGACGATTTTGAAATCGACGCCGACTTGCATCGACACTGACTAAAAGAGTCAGAAAGTTGCGTAGTGCAGTACATGCATCTGATGCGGTCAACGAAGACTTTCGGGATTATTACAGGAGATGAATGTTCTAACAATAAGTGGAATGGCGAATTTGAACTCCCCAAGCAAGAGCAATGCATTCAAGGTGAATTGAGCTGCCATGTTGGAGTAATAAATCCAGGTGATCCGGTCTGTAAGTACTACACAATTCTTCTTGCAAATCGATTCTTCTAGATATATAACAAACTCATTCCGTTCGACGTTTATGGTTTTGGTGAGCCATCTTTGCTTCGGAAGTTTCAAAGTCAAAATTCGGAAAAAAACGACGTTCGAATACAAAAGCGAAGAAAAGCGCTCGAGGAAGTTCGTGGATCCCAGCTCAAACTATACTATCCTTCTTGAGCCGAATGAACTGAAAAGAAGAAGTGCGTATGTCAGTACAGCGCATACATTGATGTCAATAAGCAAGGAGGCGTTCTTGAAGAACTGACGAGTGACGCACGGGAGCCGCAACAATAAAAGAAGCCCCTGATTATCATTGATATTAGAACCAGTTCCAGACGGAGCTACATCTTACGGGCAAAGAAGTGAATAAACTTTTCTTACGAGTGTTGATTTTTTTTTCTTAATGAAAATACGAGCTGTTTGGTAGTCCAATTATTTTTGAAAACGTCTAAGCGGAACTCTTATTGTTGAGCACTGCCTCTTCTGAAGTTGAAGACAGAGTGGGGCTTTTGCCTGCTGAACGACAGAGCGAGGGACCCCGATAACAGTCGCATCGATTTCTCCTCTTTCGGCGCGTCGCGGCGCTTTCTTCCCGCTTCAATTTTGAGTCCACAAAGTCTGAATTTCAGGATCCATACACGAAACTCACTCGGCCTGCTGCCTTAGGTCTTGCAGGGTTATTGCCAGAAATTAAATGCACCGCTTTGCGAAATACTTACTCGCTGTATGGAAGGAAATTCTACAAGGACAATGTGTATTTTTTGAGGTGAACGATTTCGCAAGGAACCGCTACAAGATCTCATGATAGCGTCACCTCAGAAGCAATAATTTATGAAAGGTTTTTCTCACTCTCAATCTTCGAAATCCCTCATATAGTGCCTCTCATGTAGGAGACTAAATATTGTATTTCATTATTAAAGATGGCGCAATTTCCAGCAAATCTTCAGCGGCGTAAAACCGTTTCACCGATGTGCGGACGTAATTCTGGGCTGTTGGTTAAAACGACTTGGACAGCCTTCAAAATAACGTCCACGCCGTGCACTACTTCAGACAACGGCAATCCACATAAACTTCGCAAAGATTGCGAATAACAGCAGTTGTCTTTCGTAGTACGACGTCAACTTAAAGACAAAAAAAATTGGAAACGCCTGGAGATCCGGCTCTGCTACACCAATGGAAACATACTTGTTTCTTTTCCTAACAACGAAAAGAATGCTTATGTTGCAGTGAAGATATTGACGGCCAAAGAAAAGATTGAGTCACCGAGTTGTGAAGATCTTCGCACAAATTTTCAGACTTTGAAAATTGAGTGTGAGGAATTGACCCTAGCGCTGACAGTGTCCAAAAGACAATTGTAACCCAGTAACCCAGCGCAACATTGATCTCTGCTTGCAATGCACATCGACGACGAAAATGGGTACTACTAGCTATAAAAACTTTCTACTGTGTTTTCTTCTTGAGTACATCTATTGATACATTCGACAAAAACAGTGAACTTCTAGCCCATAATCTTCCGTTGACACGGAGTGGGCACCCCTGTGCTGAAGTGTCGCGCACCCCTGCTTTAATTCTTATTGTTAGAAGGAAAAAATATTTATTGGACTGCTGTAGCCCCTGCTTGTATTGTAGAAGAATTAGTATGACGCCAGACGTTTGCATATTCCACGATGCTAAAATTCAATTTTAAAGCAGACGTTTTAGGATCTTTAGTTTTGAAGTTCTCTACAACATTTCTCTACAACAATGCCCACAGAAGTCACATACAACTTTGTAGCACGGCCATTCCATCCACTTTAGTGGTGATACTCCACCTGCACCTCGACAAGCGCACGAGAAGTTTCCCGACGGTGGATGCTCCCAGTTTTCAAATTTCATTGGAGAACCGTCAAGCCAGGCAAATTTATCCGTCCCGTTTTTTGAGTACAGTCCAATCCAAATCGGATCATCTGTATTAGCTGAAAAGAAAAAAGTGTTAAAAAATATCCGGAAAACCCAGATGATCGATGTAGACGGCTTCATTGTGAAAACCGATGCTTGTTAGCGTCGCGTTTGAGTCTTCACAGACTTTTGAAAGAGTCATGAAATCCCCTGGCGTAGTCTAAATGCATTTTCTTTTTGCTTACACGAATAGAACGCTCACCACGTGGTAACAATATTTGTAGTAGTGAAACCACTGCGAGGGACAAGGTCCAGGGGCCGCAAGTATTCCGTGAAGAACGAAGAAGAGGGTACCGAGAAGCAATAAAAGTGCGATGAGTGCTAGAACGAGTCGAATCTTCTCCTTGTGTCGCTTCAGCACGGCACTGGAAGCGGTGTCTAAGAATAAGCAGCCAGTGGTAACCGTCTCTCAAAGTTTACCTTCGTTGACATAGAGAAAGCTGCCGGTGAGCAATTCGTCTGCTGAAGGCCTCTCAGCACTATTTTTGCGCGTCATTCGCTTCAGCATCTCCTCGACAATGATTTTCGAATAACGCTTCAGGAATAATTTTCCGAAGTTATCAGGAAACGTTTGATGATTTCGAAATTCTTCTATGCATTCGGTTTTATTGTTCATGCCATTGATGGAAGCGTAGAGCTCAAATGCAACTACTCCCAGGCTGAAAACTATTCTATTGGATTGGGTGGAAAGTATGCGGAAAGTTTTTGTTTTAAATCTTTTTTTGCACCGATTTCAATACTTATTGTGCAGATATGTAGCCAATCAATATCCTAACAGGTCTGCGAAGTTTCGACGAAAAAAGCCTTAGATGGTGAAGATAGAGAAATTTTTTAAGTTTGCAAGTCCGAAAATCAAAAAATCGATTTTTCACGTCTGTCGACTTCTTGACCCGTGAACTGGGGGAAAGTGATTGTACACGGGTAAGTAGTCGATTCCGCTTTAGAGCGGATTTTTTCGTTCGATTCTGTAAAAGATCGTCTGGGTGCATTTTGTTCAGCCCCCCTGAGTAAGAATGCAGGGTCTGTCAGGAGGGTCTGTTCACGGAAGAATGTTTTGGCCTCGTTTCAGCGCCACCCTATGCAGTATTTAATGCTGAGAACGCCTGTGCAAACCGTTCTCAAAAACATCGAATTCTGTGGAAGATTTGCCCAAATCGAAATTCCAGTCTTAGATTGTTTGAAGAAAATCGATCAGCTGGATCTTTCACAGAATCAAACGAAAAAATCCGCTTTAAAGCGGAATCGACTACTTACCCGTGTACAATCACTTTCCTCCAGTTCACGGGTAAAGAAGTCGACAGACGTGAAAAATCGATTTTTTGACTTTCCGACTTGCAAACTTAAAAAATTTCGCTATCTTCACCATCTAAGGCTTTTTTCGTCGAAACTTCGCAGACCTGTTAGGATATTGATTGGCTACATATCTGCAC
>JAQIXL010001164.1:0-20179 GCA_034700245.1 Poikilolaimus oxycercus
TCGAGCCAAATGCAAGCCGTTCACCTCCCATTCCGTAGTTCTGGATTCGTGGAGTATGCTCCAGTTGAAAGTGCCGATTCTAGGTGGTTTAGCGTGTTTAGCTGGTTCTTATCGGAAGCGAAACAGGCATCAGTGCACGCATGAGTGGGACTAGCGCCCAGTACCAGAGGCACCGCTAGAAAAAATCTTAAGAAAAAAAGTTAATATTGAAAATCGGATTTTTCTTGGCAAAGTGAAACTTCAAAAAACCGTTTCTCCCACGCTAAGCAGCTTCCTGAGCTCAAACTTGGCGTGCAGATCGGCTTGGGGAGTATGTACATATTGCCTTTTGAAACGGGGAATCGAAGAAAAAAGGTTCAAAGTCGAAAAAGTATCATTACTTCGGGCTCACCCCAATACATATGTTTTTGGAAACTTTTTCGAGAGAATTGTTTGGACTAAGTTTGTCCACTTTGCCGAAAACAAAAAATACTGAGCGAAGAATTGGAGTAGGGGCTACCTCCCCGAGAAAATTCATCTAGAGATGTTACAAGATACGCATAAACGAGCCTTATCGAAAATCAGATTCTTCGGCCGTTCATTCTTGGGTTCACGCGATTGAGGACAAATTAAGGAGTTGTAGCGCAGAGGTAGCCGGCTGCAAATAAAAACTTTTGGTCAAAGTTCGAGTCTGTCCATCGCCGAAAATTTTCAAGTTTTTTGCTTCGTGAAGTGATTCAAGTGTGCTCTTCCTTTGTAAGCCTTAGCGCGATAACAATAAAACAAGGATTGCGCGGAGTTACAGATACAATAGTTGCGGAGGGAGTAGAAGTAACTTTTGTCTTTTAGTCTTCGAGAATCATGAGAGTTGCCTTCGTGTCACTGTTGGTTGCGCTTTGGCCGCAATTAGTCAGCACCACATGCGACAACAGCAACGAAGTGCGTTTGTCCCGTGAAAATACTATCTCGGCATTTCTTAGAAATGTGGCTATAGCTATGTTCCGGATCTAGCTTACACGGACTGCGATCCCTGCACTAGAACTAGAGCGCGTTACATTGAACTATATCGGTGCGTTTGGTGGCTTCTCTACCTGCTTTTAGGATGCCATTTGGCGACGAACCAGAACCTTGTCCAGGATCGGTGGAATACTTGTCTTGCAACGATATCAAGAGTGAGCCTGTTCTGAGAAGACAATCGTTTAGCACCTTGTGAGAAAGTATGGAGAAAGAAGAAGTGTCGCCTTGGAGAATTCGACTGTGGGAATGGTGCTTAGTTGACCCAATTTTTCTTAGCAACAACAACGAGTTGCTTAAGGGCGGTGTATTCCCGAGCATCACTTGTGCAATGGAGACAACGATTGCTGGAATATGTTGGACGAATTGAATTGCACTGACATTGTACGTTGAACATGGACACGTGCATAGAATTACTCAGGGTGTCGAGTGTCCATATCGCCCCGTTAAGTATCTTGATACGCTTGGAAGGGTTTGCACTTGTGCATTCCAGAACGGTTGCTCTCAGGGATACGACGCTTTTGGCATTAATGTCAAAGGTCGCGTTCTGGATCATAATTACTACCGCGGGTATTGTCGCGCTGCATACTATCAAACAGAGAACCAGAAACATCGAATTCCATATAATTTGGCGGAGTACACTTACCAAGTTCGTGATATTTGCTAGAGCATTGGGTGTAGATTCGATTTGACGAAACAGTGACAGTCAAGAAATTTGAATCTTTAGCGGAGCAATTGTCAGAGGTGCTAAAGAAAATTCTACTTACATTAATGCGCAATTTTTAGTCGAGCAAGAGCAGTTCGCACAACACAAGCGATAAGATCTCTGTCAAGGTAGATACTGATGTTCTTTTGGCCTCGATCTCGGTAGAGACTACCGTCGCAACAACGTCGCTGGATACTAGTAGGATAATACAAGTAAAAAAGAGGTGTTGCAGGCTCACAAAAAGAAATATTAACGACGACAAAAACCGAAAGCGTAGAGATCAGCCAAGTCGAAGCTGAAGTTAGTGAAAATCGAGTCCAATAGAAGATTGTCTAGGTGATTGTGGCCAGTTTTGTTCATCGTGGCGAGCATTCCATTCTTGATCCTTTTTTCGAGAAGGCTGTTCGACGATTGCCCATCGACAATAACATACAGGTAAGCTTACGGTAGTTTCGAATAATATACAGCCGTATTTTAACCTTTTCAAACATTACGGCTGCTTTTATGCGCACTCTGGACATCTAGGCGGAACGTATTTCAAAGTTTATACAATTCAAAAGTGACAGTGCTGCTGAAAGTAAATAACATTGATAGAAACAATGAAACGAACCGAATGTCGTCGAATGAAAGCGAATTTCACCATGAGACTCTGGACGTCGGGGTCAAAGTCGGAGTTGCTGTTAAAACGTAAGCGCTTTTTTCTTGTAATAATGAGTTCAGCAAAGTGAAAGTTAAAGTTGGAGTCGATGTCAATGTTGTATGTCTATATGAGTTAGTGCAGTTCGATCCTTAGGCCAGCCAAGAATCGGTACAACGGAGCGCGGAAACTTTTCAATTTGAGACCTACAGTGATGAAACGTGGGTCAACGCATTTATGCCCAATCGCTTCCAGCCTAACAACGCACTCAAAAATAATTGGTGGTACCGTTGAGGCTGCCGCCGCAATTGCTGATCGCAATTCGGGTAGCATCTTTTCAGCCACGGTAAAAAACATCATGTCATATAATGTAAGCGCACTTTTGATGTTAAGTTTGCCACCCTAGGAATGGTTGCTTAGTGTCGCAGACAATCCGCAAATATTACGGCGTCGATTCTTACCCATATGTCAGCTGCTTGTCTCGTTTGAAGCCGAGTCGTATAGGTTTTTCATAGAGATATTTCTAATTTCAATGCATCGTGTTTTCAGACGAGTCAAGTTTTGTGAGAGAGCTCTAAAAATAGAAATGCAAACTGCTAATGTACAGTCTTGCCAACCTTGTGTAAATGGCGGTAAGAGTCGGCCAGTCTTGAAATGTCAGCTGAGAAAATGATGGTTGACGGAAGATGCTTTTGCGCGTGCGCAAAAGGATACAGGGGCGATGACTGTGAAGATCGTTTCACTCTTTTAGGTTGGTACAATCTCAATACAATCTCTACCTAAACTGTGCCTAGGTCGAAAGCAATGGCAAAAGACGATAATGTTCACTGTTGAGCCTCAGCGCGAGTATACTTGGGATGACACGCGTACGTGAATTGAGCAATTGTCTCTCCAGTCTTGAAGTTTTTGTTCATAAGCCACTCGGACAGGCGCGAATTCGCTTGGGCGAGCATTACAACTTATTTCGCGTCTATAATAAGACAATTTTCACAATGAATGTGGTAGAAAATTGCTTTCACTTTTCTTACTGCAATCTAGGGCATGACCAAAACGACACTGCAAATGTTTGATGGCCATAGTCATGCGCTAAAACAATCTGTGCGGATTTAGACTGTTTTCACAAGCATATCGACCGTAGGTCGATATGCAATACGAGCGTCTCGATGAATGCGCTGGTAAAGCATGCACTTTGGTGGATTTCGACGTTCTGCAAGGCAATATTCTTTTCCTTGCCTACAAGGACGATAAACAAGTGGTTCGTCTTACTTGCATTTTTAGGGCGTCTCTTCAGTTGCGATTTCGAAAGTTCGATGATCGTGGTCTTCCACATGATTCAGTTCGGGCGGTTACTAATCCATGCGTTGTTGGTGACTATGTTCAAATGACGGCCACTTGTAAGGACGAAATAATATATGCTTGCCAAAGAACGACCACTGAGGTGGCGGTTATGGTAAAATAGATATCGAAGTGATTTTTCTCTCAGTCCATTACATCGGAAGGTGCCCCGCTGACTATGTTGCATGTTGCAAGAGCAGGCAAGGCTCACGGAATTCACTACGCCGACAAGAAATTTTATATTCACCTTACACAGAGGATTGTAAGTTTGCAGTTTTAGAGTCTGGCAACTTGTGCTAACGCAACACTAGCTGGCACTCACAGATCGGAAATTGTTTTTAAAAAAAGTTATTTAAATGAACGTTTTCAGGAACCTGTGGACGAATTTCGAGAAAGGCTCGTTATCGACAGCAAAAACGTTTATTTACGACGCGACGGACATGTTGTAGATTCATACGCCCCACTAATTGAAGGCATAGTAAGCCATTAGAGCGTCATATTCACCGCAACTAGGAAAGACCATTTGACGTCATTGGCAGCCCGTACGAGCGAGACGTTTTAGAAGAGTTTCAGAAATTTCCCTTTGGTAGAAACGTCAGCGGAGTGGTTTGTTTTGGACTTATTCGAAAACACCTGAAGGTTGTCGTATATGAACTGCCAAAGTGGAAGGAAGTTAAATATCACCTGTTTCCACGCGATAATCCACCTCCAGCTGCAAGTTCGTATCGTGGTATCAGCAGTGATCTGAATGGGAATATTTTTGTTGGGTTGGCGTTTTGAATTTTAATTCACTCGCAATATTTAGAAGCAGCTTGACAAAAATGACAGGCAACTATAAAGGATATCGATGTCTGGAAGAGGACAAGATATCGAAGTTTGAAATAAAAAAAGATGTGGGACCGTGGCCGGATGGTTCGTGAGAAAACCCTTTAAACTATTCCAATGTAATTTTGCATAACAGAAACTCGAGAAGTATCATTTTTCATTTTACACCCCGAGGGCGGAATGAGATATGCTGTCGATTTAGTGGATGAAGATTGCAACACGGTGTTGGCGTTACACGGAAGGGTACGTTTTCATATTGTCAATAGATGAAAAAAACAATAAAAATGTAAACCCTAGACTTTAATCTTGAAATTCCAGCTTTACGCAAACTGCAAGTCGAGAAAAAGCCAAAGCTCCACCTCGCGCGACTTGGTAGTCTTTCCGTATCTTGCTCCTCCGGTTGCCTGAACCGAATGCTACGGCATTGTCATTGAGTAAAAAAATGAGGCCACGATGCGCAATCACTATATATTGGAGTCGTAATCTCTTAATTGATATTGATATATAGGGAAAATTTTCATGTTTTTATCAGTATAACAGATGAAGTAATATTTACAGAATACAAAACCCAGTGATTGTTATAAATGTTCCTTTTACTAGTCATTATGGACCTGGTGTCGTCGGCATTGGGAACGTGCGAAGTAACAGTCCTGGTAGGCTTGCTCGAAGTGTATACATTTTAGAGTTGTAAATACAAAATACGTACAACAAAATTTTGCAACCCGTGCACACTGCGTAAAATGGCCCCGTTTGAGATCGAGCGGTATGCAAGACACTTTTCGATATTAGAGATTTTCTTTAAAAGAAAATCAACTTAGCGTCTGTCTAAGCCTTAAAAACGAGCGCTCATTTCGGAAAAGCGTTGATTTGGTACATTTTATAAGCTTTGAAGACGAAGGGCTCATTCGAGCGTCTAAAACGATCTTCGACTCGTTTTGAGGTTTGCTCAGTCTTCACAGGACGGGGTGTTGCACCCCCTTTTCTATCTCGATAGAGATCCAAAGGACTAGAAAAGGGGGAAGCTTCCTTGGGTGCCGCTGAGAGAATCGCTCAACAAACGTTATAGAGATGAAGATCGTTAAACAAATCAAGCCCTTGAACACCCTAGGAAGTCTATTAAATGGTCAAAATCCAACCTTCCCTTAATGAGCGCTCAAAAGCCATTGCGTGTCAATAACATTTGCTCTCAAAAACCTCTCATTTAGTTTACCGATGGGCGAGTATGGAGAAGCATGTCCTTCAGTTGAGGGCATTTTCTGCGAATCTGGAGCTCAGTGCAACGACGACTTGCCTTGTCGCGAGAATGAATTTGATTGTCAGAACGGTTAGTTTGGAGTAATTATTAGCAAACTTTCCCGACTTTACCGGTCAAAGGTCCAAAATAGCTAAAGTTACAGCTCATTCAAGAGTTCCTCTGGAAAAACTTTGTCAGCTCTTCTTCTGGCCCCGTAATCGGCTTCTACGGGTGGGATTTACCCTGCAAACGTAGGTGCAGCTGCGAGATCGTGGAAAAACATGTCAACAGAGACAACTCAAGTTTCCTCATCACGCGTCGCGCGCGCGGCGCGCGCATTTGAAAGCCGCAAAGTTCGACCTTCTTAGCGTCGCTTATTCTTCTTTGTTAATGGCATTTACACCGCTCTATCGGAACTTTCTTGACTAAGTCGGATAGATTACAACACGATGGATCCAATAAAAATGTCCCCCAGTTCTGACCAATCCATTTTCAAAAAACATTTTTTCGTTTTCTAGAAGAAAACTGCGGGTAGAAAACGTGAAACAAAGTGCGTAGGGGTGTAGGGCTGGTCGAGACGATTCGAATGAGCCGTTGAACACCCCCGAAACACCGTATGCGCAAAATAGAGCCTTCTCGATGTTTCAAGGCCTATGCCAAGCTGTAGAGCAAACTTTCGCACTCTTACAGAAAATCGCTCATATGTGATTGATTTTTTAAGGTCGATGCATACCACCATCGCTGAGGTGTAATCTCGAAAATGACTGTTGGAACGGCCTTGATGAGGCGAACTGCTCAACCTACACTGCCGAGTATGCGTGGCTTTTTTTCAAAGACGTTTCAGCAAAAAATGCACTGGTTTATCAATTGTTCCATACTTAGATGGAACCGGTCTCGTAAGTAGATGAAGCGGGAAGAAGCTGCTTAGGGAAAAGACGATGACGGGTCTCCTCGTGGTCGTGTGCTGGATGATTTTACATTTCATGGATCGTGCAAGTAGGTTCAGGGCACTTCAGAATTTGTACTTATAGAACCGTTAAAAAAAATAATGATTATTATCGCATCCCAAAAAACTTCGAGGCGTATCTAATTTACGTAGGTTTTACGGACATAAAGCATCTCTTAAGGATGCTCTGAAAAGGGAGGATAAGAACTCAAAGTCGGAATCCCTGCAGGAATTTACCAATCGTGTATCTTGAGTTATATTGTTCGGAATGTTTAGAATGAAAACACAGAAACAAGCACACGGAAGGAGCAACAGGGCTCGGGAAAGAACAAGAAGTCAACTGAGGAATCGGGCATGTTATCTTGCTTAAACTGTGAACGCCAGTAGAAACAACCCGAAAGGTGCTACAGACGACGGAGCAGCAGGCAACACTGATCACGTCTACGGAAATAATGGGCGTTATTGCCTCTTTCAAGCGCTCCGAGGCCTCCATTCTTGATCCCTTCTTCTTTAACTCAATTAGGCGTCTCCCACCTAACACTGCAGATGAGGAATATTTCGACAATCAGGTGTGGGCGGGTTTTTATTGCATGTTTGCAGGCGTATTACGATTTGTTCAAGCAGTATGGAACCACGTATGCAGAGGAAGGTGAGCTTGGAGGAACGTTTGCAATGCACTACATGATGCAAAGGTGAACGCCAATGAAAAAAGAACAATGCGAGACACCTGCAGATACTTTTCAGCTTCGTGTGAAGAGCAAGAAACCATTACGAAGCAAGTCATGTCTGAAGAGTCAGGTTTTTTTGTCTCAAGTATTTATTGCTTCTAGAAACGAAAGTGGGCGGAAGCGTCAAAATTCCGAAGAAAGATGACGGCGAAGTAAGACATATTCCTTTAAAAATACATATAATCTACTATATATTGCAGGGCGGTGGTGGAATGTTTGGCGATGTTTTCGGGAAGTTTCCAACGACGGGCAAGAAGAGCGACACCATGATGGAGAATATTAAGAAAGTGGCATCCGACTTGGTCAAAAAGTTCAAGGATATGATTACTGATATTGTCCACGCTTTCGACAAAAAGCAGTCCACATTTATGCTCGACCTTTTGAACGTCAAGAAGAACTTTCAAGGTCAGAAATTCGACGCCAATGTTCAAGCAAATATGGGCGCCGTTCGCCAGAAATTTACCCAGGCATCAAGCAGACTGAGAACTGGCTTGAATGCGGCCGTGAAGACCGTCAAGATGGAATACAAAGCAACTACTATACGACTGCGAGGAGAACTCTCGAAAGCGGAAATGATAGTGAGAGAAGGAGTTGAGGAACGGACACGTGACGCACTTGCGGCTTTCGATAATCCCTCTTATGAGAGACTAGACGCTGATACTGTGAAAGAAAACTTCCTAGCCGCAGCTAGGGAAGCCAATGTCTTGGATGAAGGAAAGCTAGTAGACGAACTTACGACGTTGGCCCGAGACAAAGTTGCGGAGGCAATTCGTTCGATCAGTGAAAATTTCACAAATTTATGCCGAAGTATTAACACGCGTTTCATGAAAATTCAAAAAGAAGTCGGAAACTCGAAAAACATCAATTTCGCAGGAGCTGATACTGCTGCAAAAAATATTGGAAAACAACAAGAGAAAGCCGATTTTTTCGGCATTTCTGTGCTTCAAAAAGTCAAGAGCGAAGCAATGGAGTTTCTCAAAGTGAGCAAAATTGTATCCACCCAAATCGAGAACGGGGGTTCGGCTATCACAAAAGAAGACGCTCGCAAAGCATTTGAGTCACTCAAGGAAGAACGCAAAAAGATTACCAAAGAAAACGCAGATTTGGAATCTTCTCTACTCAAAGTCGACTTCAGCAATGTTCAAAAGATTTCAACTGACACGCTCAAAATAATAACAAGAATCACTAAAACTGTTTCAACCGCGATCAGTTCTGTCAACCCAATCATGTCGACTATAAATTCACTGGGGGCCGATTTCGAGCGAAAAATGAGGAACGCCAAAACTAGTTATTCAAAAGAGATGAAAGGAATGAATGGGAAACTTCGAAAACAAGCACGGGACATGTCAAAGAACTTTGACAGTATTCGACAGGCGCTGAATGTTGCCGTTGAAAAAGTTCAGCGAAAGACGGTACCGGAACTTACAAAGCAAATGATGAGCGCGACGGAAGGAATAGGCAGTCAAATTCAAGACGTCGTCACCAATGCGGTACAAATGTCCAATGGCGTTCTTGGACAAATTTCAAAGGCCGGTCAAGACATTCTCGTCGCTTTCAAGTCTCTGAGGACTGCTGCAAATGCTTTGTCGTCGAAGATTGGAGACAAGTTTATGCGCTTTGCCACGCAGATCGGCAAAAAAGTAAAATGGATATGGGCGAAAATCAAGCAAGGCATTGAAAAGATCAAAAGCGCGATCAAGAGCATTGGTCGGAAACGACGAGACGTTACGGATCTTAGCGAATTCAACAAACTTGATGATTTCGAACTGCAGCTTTTGTTCACAATCGTGCAAGCAGTTGAACGGGTCGAGAAGACGATTGAGTTTGCGAACGCAACGCGCTTTGCACATGAAGCAATGAACTATTTCAACTCATCGACTATCGGCCGGCGTCGTGAACGACGCGGCGTCATGGCCATCCTGGAGAAACTCAAAGATAAGATTATTGAATATATCTTGCCAATGGTAGACAAACTGCTTCTCCCCATCATCAAGCGCCTACTGGGCTTTGGCGAACCTTTGAAAAAGAAAATGATTGGAATGTTTCTGGGTCCAATCGTCGACAAGTTCAAGGGAATTTATAAGAAAATTCCAAAAACGATCAGCGATATTGCCGATGATATCGTCAAACATTTCAAGGATATTGTCAACGGAGCTGTTAAAGAGATTAGAGATACAATTGATAACATTCCTAAAGCCATGAGCGACGCAGCAACTCAATGTGTTGAGGAAATCGATTTGGAAATCGAAAGAGCAACGAAAAACTTTGAAAAGGATGCCGTCGCAGTAACCCGTGAATTCAACGGCCTGACGAAAAAGGCGGAAGACAGTGCGGAGACAGGCGTTGAAAAGCTTTCAGCAGCGTTTCAGAAGGCAGCTCAAATCTCGGTTCACGAAATGACTACCGAGTTCGGCAATTACAGGAAAAAAATATTAGATTCAGCCAAAACAGCGACGGATGAGTTTGCCACACAAAGACTCTATGCTAACCTGGTCGATGAAGTGACTACAATTGCCGATGGTGTACGAAAGTTTCTTATGAAGGAAGCAGACGCGCTTCCCGCAAACGACCTCCAAAAATCATTAGCAGCTTCAAACGCAATCAGCAATACAGTTAAAAACAGCATTAGCGATATTAAAAGTTCCGTGGCAAGTGGTAAACATCGATTCGCAGCTCTAAGCAAATTTAACTCCCAGGAACCAAGGGAGGCATTCAGATTGATCAATGATGATTTTACCTCAGCTGTAAAGACAGTAACGGAAAAGATTACTGAAGTTAATACACAATTATCGGATACGATAGAAAATGCTGCCGCCGACGGTTTCAATAAACTGGAGAGCAAACTTTCTGATCTTCCAAGCAGATTTGAAAACAAAATCAGCGGTGCATGGAGCACTTTCAGCACAAGAATTGAGTCAGTGCCCGAAGAAATTGCCAATGCGGCCGGGAGTGCACTGGAGACCTTTCAATCGAAAATTAAAGAGCATATCAAGAGCATTTTTTCGAAGCCATTGGAAGGATTCGCGGATTTTTTTAAAGATCCCCTTGCTGCCGGAAGGAAGATCATTGAAGCAGTTATTGGAAATATCACCGATTTGTTCAGTGTTGACCGCCTCATTAAAACTATCATGGACAGCCTCGGTGATATCATCGCACAGTTGCTACTTCCAGAAGTAAAAGCTGAATTCAAAATGGAAATGTCGCGCGTGAGTAACTGGGTTGCGTTCAAATAATACGACATTAATAGAAAAAAACCGAAAGCGAAATTAATAGAAATAAGAAGACAAAGAAGGAGCAAAAGGAGACACTTAGGCAAACATTCCATGACTCGCTTTGAGGTACTTTTACAGCATTACAACAGTGACGAGCGTACGCGGAGGAACCCCTCAAATGGCAGCTACCATCCAGCGAAAGCCAGATGCAAATGACACAGAAAAAGTTCCGTACGAGGTAAGCATGTGCCGAAGTTTTTCAGTCTCCAAGGCATGGCTAGCATCAATTGAGACGAATCCATTTCTCGTTAAGTACAGTACGGAAATAATCTGCAAACTGTTCCCGCAATACACTGTAGAAGATGTGACGTAAGTTGCTTTTAGAAAACATAAATACATAAGTCGGAAAGCGGCTTGCGATGCGATGCTGAGCAAATTCAGACGATTTCGAAACACCGAGTCCTGTCCTCCATGCACAAGGGACGGTAAATAGGCTCTTGTCATTACCAACGTCAAATTGTTACATGAACTCTAATGAATATCAACATGCGATGTTACTGCGCGTGCCCAAAAGGCTTCCGTGGACAAGAATGTCGCTACAAATATGAACAGCAATCAGTAGCAGACTGGCGAAAAGCTCTCAAGCATCCAATGACGCCACGGGTGCACTCATGTAAGACAACTTTGTTTTGCTTTGTGTTCTTTGCGGAGAAACGAAAAGGCCCAACGGGCGCATTTCGTTCCAATATCAGTCAAAGCGGCAGCAGCTACCCAAAAAGCTGCTTAAAGGATTTTAAATTTTTGCGCAGTTTTTCTTGCCGAGAAAAGCTCTAAAAATGGTTACTGCAACTGGTGTGCACTGTCGAATGTGAAAATTTTGAGATTGACCAAACTATTTCTTCTAGCGAATCTCTCTCAGGAGTACGAATTCCATTTTAACTACGGTACTTACCAAGGCACAGGTGTTCATGATTATCGGTTTTCGATGTTGAGTTTTCCGGACTGTGGCTCATAATTGAACAAAATTCGTCGTTTCACCGCAACGAATAACCTTCTATGTGTAGTCGTTTTTTTACGGTTGCTTTTCACAGAAAAGACGGCCATAACGTCGGGGGATTCAAGTTTGTCGAACGTACGTCGTTTTAGTTTGTCCGAGGTTACCTGCTTTCCGACGACCTATTGTGCATGCGACATAGTCCCGAAATCGGCACATCGAAAACCAATAAAACTTGTACTGGCTGAACACCTGTGAAGCGGTAGAAATCTAAAGAACAATTTTTCCAGTAACGGCATCTTTTTCTAGTGGAATTTGTTTCTTTCAAAGAATTTGCATTGAAAAAAATAATGATTTAGCAACTGCAACTGAAACTTCCGTGCTCCGATATACTCTGTACATGAAACGTATTCGGATTTATGATAACACATTATACGTCATCTACGACAGAGTATTTTATGGTCCAAACTTAAACACAACTTTAGTCTGTTGGAAAAGATTCAACTTTTCCACTTAAACTTCACGCAATACAGGACAGCAAGACTGACCCAATATCTTCAGACCCAACAGTCTGTCTCAAATTTTTTTTATAAAGTCTATTTCAAAGAAAATCATATATCTGAAGTTCTACAAAGACGACGAGTGCAGCAAAGGTGATTGCGAGATCATAGATTTCGATGTTGCCCCTAATTATGACATATGGCTGGCCGTCCACAAAAAGCAAAACAAAGTCAGTGATTGCTA
The DNA here is from genome assembly GCA_034700245.1 of Poikilolaimus oxycercus. Taxonomy (NCBI): domain Eukaryota; kingdom Metazoa; phylum Nematoda; class Chromadorea; order Rhabditida; family Rhabditidae; genus Poikilolaimus; species Poikilolaimus oxycercus. The sequence continues at coordinate 12,355 of JAQIXL010001164.1, forward strand.
TGTATAACTTAGATTCTCAACATCATAGATAATTCGACTATTTCGATTCGATAACAGCGGAGAACTTGCTGCTGTAATCGAGAATGCATGCGGAATGGCGGTACAGACGTTATTCGTACCAGTTGCGACAACCTGCCATCGGGACGTAGCGATATCTTGCCACATTAACTCGCATCCAACCTTCAAGGTTTTGCGTGCTAACGCGCTTTTAAGCCTAAAATTTAAAAATCATCTTAATTAAATAAAACAGGTCTTTGACCGATTTGGAAATGCTGGTCCCACAATCACGGACAACAATATCACCGCTCATATTGTGGGCTTGAGCTACTTTGAAGGAAACATTATCGCTCATACACGTTTTACGACGGAAACCACGGTTTGCTAGACACTCCAAAGGCACTGGGATTAATGGATCTAGCAAGCCAAAAAACATCGGAGACTGTACTTTGCGAAGGACGAAAAGCAGCTCAACGCGGATATAAAACGCGGTCGCCGAGAGTAATCATTTAGAACAAATAAGCAGATTCTTAATTACCGTTCAGAGCCGCCGAAAGTAAAAGAATTTCACAAGTTTTCACTGACGTCCTCAAAAATATGGTTGGTAATTTATGGTAACCATTTGAAATGTTTCCAGTCTTTTATTAAATACGCCTACGACTATCGAGTGCGTTTCCGTTTCTTTTTAACTATCAATTTAGGAATTTATGCCTGGCGAAAAAAAATGGTCTGCGGTGAGTATTCATGATAACAAAGCCCCCCTAATACAAGGCTAATTAGGTATTTCTGTACAAAATGAGCGATTGGACGCTTGATAGATCGTATTATTACGTTCAAACACCATCTCCAACAGCACCAGAGGAATTATATTTTCCAGCCATTCGTGACCTGAATTACAATTTAATCATTAGGTTGAAGCGCCAGTGTTCATTTGTTATCACTTCCTAAATTTCAGCACTAATGGCGCGGATTACCAGTTTGAAATTTCTCATCCGGACGGACTGCGGCGGCTAAGGCTAAATATAGGAAGGCATGATTGCAATCAGTTCGCTGTTCACGAGGGTCGAGTGAGTTTTTGGCTTTTGTTTAAATATAATTCGACGTTCCGTAGATCTATGCTCTTTGCGGTTATGATATAAACATAGTTGAGTATCAAAGTGGAGTATAGCTGAAGGGCGTAATAAAAATAAATGTATTTACAACGAATAAACTTTTGTTGTATTTCTTTGCATTTGATAATAGCTTGAATGCTTGGAATACTGCTGTTGGCTCCAAATGAACGTAAAATTTAAGACTTTCAGCGATATGAAATTCTGCATTCGAGTCGTTCTGATAGCAATATTTGTTCCTCAAACGACTCCTACATGCGACAAAGATTTCAAAGTTTTGGCATTACGAGGTTTCGAGTTGAATTATAGGGCTGCATCTTTGAGAAACACGAGGAGTACGACTGTAATCCTTGCACAGCAATACGGTCTCGTTCATACAACATATCAAGGTATATTGAAGCGGATTGCGCGACAGGTATGAACTGGCAACTATGAATCGCGCTATTCCGTGTAAAACAGAAACAAAACTTCATTTACATCTCGTTAGCGTGGTTCATATTTGTCCAGCTCATAAGCATTCCACAAATGTCGCGATTCGTATTTGCGAGTTCACATTTGTCGCCGCGCGATCTTTGAAGCATCAACTGAATGTGTCGTTTATTGGTTGCCGCAAGGTGATTATGGAGAGCTATGTCCTGCCGAAATTACAATCATGTGCACCCCTCCAACCGACAAAATCTGCGACTTAACCGTTCACTGCGGAGAGTATTTTAACTGTCGCAATGGTCGGTCACTCTAAATAGCCTAGGAAACCTGTTTTATGTCGTTGCATTGCGAAATATCTGACTTGTAACGGGGACAACGATTGCTATAATTTTGAAGACGAAAAGTTAAAATTCTGCCCATCAACGGGAAAAGCGTTTGTCACATTTAATGAAGAGTTTCTTGAAATACAGAAATCGAGAGCTGTGTCCTCGAACAAAAGAGAACAATTATACAACAGTTACGTATCTCGACACTATTGGTGCAGTACGTTACAACCGCTTTTATTTTTTATCGATTCGATAACAAAGATGTTTTGTTAGCACTGTGTGCTTTTAGGGAATAGACGGCGTATTTGATCACCCGGCTGGTAGAGTGCTTGATCACGAGAGCTTCTACGGGATGTGTCGATATGTTTTCAATGGAAATCGGCAACAGAAAATTCGCCTTCCATACAACATTGCAGAGTACATGTTCCTGGTTTGGTGCTCCATGAATTGATGAATTGGTATAAAAACTGTCTTAGACCGAAACGGAAGTAACAAGTTCCATGAAATCCTTTAAATCTATGAGCGAATTCACCGAAGAGGTTCGTGTTTGCGTAATACCACTATTGTTCTATTTCAGACAACTAAAGAGGTTAAGAAGGAAGATATTAAGAAGGTCAGCTTTGGCATGGGCGCAGAAGTCGGGTAATTTCCAAACAAAGTCTTAAGCCATTTAAGCGCTGGTGGCATTAACGTTGGTATGTCACAGTCAATGAAATCGCACAAGGAATCTACCCACACAGGCATTGTTTTATTAAGTAGAATCCGCCCATTTAAAACAAAAAAAAAAACAAAAGCAATAGTCTAGCAACACTGGGGGGGGGGGACTATTCTTCCTGAGTGGTGCAGTCAAACCGCAAACTGGCTGAAAATGACCTTTTTGAGTTTTGGTGAAATTTCGCTTCCCATCTGCGGCGCCAAATTTTCAGTATCATTTTCGTTTGTTTCGGAGAGCAAAAATTGTGCGCCCGTGGCGATTGGTACAATAGTTGGAAAAAATTATTCATGTCTTTTCTGTGTGGTTCGCTTTAATCTGCCACTTGAAAAATTGTGCAAGTTTCTCGAGAAAAAACTATTATACCAAACACAATAATATGGAATTCAGAAGACATGAAGCAGACTTACAAGAAAACCCAAGAGAAGGAAACCAAGGTAATATAATACAACACATATCAAAATCTAGATTATCGTCGTGGAAGCAAAAATTAACGTAGCCGTGTTTATTCACAGAGAGGAGAATTTGATTCTTGATCCACTTTTTATGGAAACAGTGAAATCATTGCCAACCGATACGGCTATTTTCAAGGTGAAAATTATTTAGGTGTTTAACGGCGACAGCCTTACTATGAGCTTTTCAAACAGTTTGGCACAGAATATGTACATAGCGGAGTCCTCGGTGGTTCCTATAAGCAGACCTTCATTTATGAAAAGTAAGTAATGTGATATACAAAACGATGCCTAAAATGTTCCTTGACAACGACTGAAGCAGATTTGAAAGTTTGCCTGGCATTTTGCTGCACAAAAATTCTTCGCCTTGAAGTAAAAAAAAGTGCGCTTTGAAACAAATTAGTGTCGTTGGATTGCCCGTTCCATGCGCCCCTGTAAATGCGAATCCTTGAATCTTTACCGACCAACCTTCAAGAAAATGAAACTTTGTTTTAACAAGATATTCAGAAGTTCGACGATGACTGAAGACGAATTTGAGCAAACAACACAAGACAAATCAATGGAAAAAACAGGTTTTCGTTTATAATTTGTCACAGGCTGGTTCGGAAAGGCGTAGTGAGTTAATCCTATTATAACCGCATGCCTTTTTTATCTCACGACTCTCTTGGTTCGGTCGGTCCCTTAAGGGTCGGACTCGGGTTTTTACAACATGGATAAAGTATTTTTTCAGAGATGTCAATGAGTGTGAGCATGGTACTGGTATCAACGAGCATGAAGGCAGAAAAGGTGCTGCATTCATTCTAAGTGGCGTAATAAGTTAAGGAAGAAGCAAAACAAGATGATTCATTTCATCATGAAAAGAATAAAGAGCAGGAATCAGAACTGAAGTATAGCGAAAACAAAATTGAAAATTGTTTCTAGAACAACTCGCCTGACAAATGTCCGCGGCGGAACAGTCAAAGGAATATCGATGATTCTTAATGGCGATCTCGACCAGCCAACAGCTTCTTTTAAGGTGATTTGCGAAGACTAGAAGAGTTCCACCTTTACCAGATTTGAATTTTCTCACAATGACTTTTGTGGTTTTCGGAGTTTATTTTAAGGGTTTTTGCGGGGCTGTAAGAAGTATTGAGTAGTTTTCCATGTTTTCTATCTGATGCGCTTACAAGGGAAGGTCATGAGGGCAGGATGGCCTCTTGCGATGAAACTTTCACCATACAGTTTAATTTAACGAGATGAAACACGGACGCTTGAGTAAGAAGATTCTCGGATATAAATTACAAAAACGCAAATTTTTCACGTTTTCGGTAATTATGCGCGGAAATTTTGTTACCCAAACGTCGGTGTTTTTCACCTCATTCAAACTGCCGTCAGCAGCGAGCGGAATGTTTCAAACACGGCCGAAATTGGCTGCATCCTGCTCGAGAACGAGCCTTTCCGAAAGCGGCACAAAGCATCTGGAAAATGTTAAATCCCTCTGCATCTCGGCAGCCGTTGGCAGTCAGCCAGCAGAAAAGGAAAACATGATCGGAATAAGCGTGAAAAACTGCCTAGATGGTGAAAGTTTCATCGCAAGAGGTCATCCTGCCCGCATGACCTCCCATTGTTATCAAGGAAAATAGTTTCACGTTTTAAGCATCCGGTCAAGGTGCTCCAAGCAGGAACTTTTTGAGCACCTGGACCGAGTGTCAAAAATAAAACTACGACAGCAACAAAAGTCTGCGTGATGAGAATATTCATCCGTGCAAAAATTTTTGGCAGTGCGCGGGACTCTTTTCTGGTCAGAAAGTTTGAAAGATATCGACTTCAGTCCTGGATGGAAAGCGTCGAGGTTAATCCTGGCTTAGTTTCGAGCGAGAATCGGCACATTTGTGAGCTTACTCGAATTCGCGTCGGCGACGAGTCTCCGAAGAAACTTCACACGTAATGAAACCAGAATTTTAACCTTGATCCCTAATCGAATTAGGCGATATGTATATTGCTATAGTGCATATAACAGTTATGTCGCGCTCTACACCCTTGAAACTTGCCAGCCATGCAAAAATGAAGGTCAAGGTTTTTTTAATACGATATAATTTTCACATTCACAATACCGTAAATTTTAATTTTTAGGAACAAAAGTAAATATTCGCGGGCGCTGTTATTGCGCTTGTCAAAACGGCTTCACAGGACAGACGTGTGACAAGCGATTCCCTGCAGGCGGTGGGTACATTTTGCGTATTATTTATCATGAATGTTAACTGTAAGGCGCACGTCAGTGGCTGAAAACCTTTCGCCTTGAACTACTACCTAACACTTTGGTTCCACTTGCGAACGCTTTTCATAAGGATCAGCGCATACGTAACAAACGCTAATTGAAAACCTCACGATGTTTAAACGTTCTGCAGTCAATGCACACCCAATTGATCCGGGAATTGCCTTCGACTTAGAGGCCACTGAAAGCATGATGAGATTGTTCAACGGCTCGATGTACGTTTTCGATACATCGGTAAGTCTTTATTTTGCTAACGACTAAGAACGAATTTTAGACAAGGAAGATCAATATATTTTATATGGGAGACAAGGACTTTACTAATTTTGTTTTGATTGCAGAGGTATGCAGAAGTACACAGTTGTTGAAGGCGAGATTCTCAGGTTCAATTGGCCACATGGTGCACGGGCTGCAAAGTTACGGACTTCGATATAGACACCGAAGGAGGCGTTTGGGTAGGAGCGTCTCAAGTGAGATTTTTTCGAATTATTCTGTCGTCAATCATTCCTTAGATACTTACAATCATTCTTAATCATTCAATTTACAAAATAATCTTAGGCCAAGGCGGCAAAACTGGCACGGTTTAGTGCCAGTGGAGCTCAGACGAGCACTTTGGATGACCCTTGTGATGTCGGTGTGGGTGATGACGTTCCACTCTTTATGGCAACAACATGCGATGGTCGTGTTATTATAAGCTGCAAAGCCGCTGGGGCAGCCGCAATAAGAGTGAGACAAATTTTGGATTTCAGGGGAAAATCGCACGATAACAATTGGGCATTTTTTTTCGCGCGTGCACTAATTAAACCTTTTCTAGGCTTATGACACGGGAGGAAATGTTGTGTCAGCGCACCTGCTGCGTGGCGTCAAGGCAACAATTGTTGGCATCGCAATGTTTAACAATAAAATATACATTAATACGCAAGAACTACAGGTACGTTTTCCTTCCTGAGGTTCGGCAAACATTTTGCAGCCAAAGAGGTTTGGTATGAAATGGTCAAAAGCTCGTCAAAAGTTTAAAAATTTTCGCGTTGACTTATGATTTTCGTTCGACGAATCGATAAAATTCCTAGTAACTGAAAGAAAAAAAACTAGATTAATACGCGAGCCCAATTTTGTTGGCAGAAGTTTAATGACACTGAACGCTTTAGTTGAGGTTGATTGGGCCCTGGCAGCTCAATCAAACTCAACATGAAGACGCACAAAAAGGCTCGACCGGAGGAGACTTTCCACGGCGCTTCGCGCAGGGGTGGTTATACAATGTAATACAATGTTTCTTCAGCTTATTTATCGCGCTTGCACTCAAGTCGCAGATACACCAGCAGCTACAATTTGACAGAATTTCAGCGAATGTCAGCCACATAATGGCAGAAGTTCAGAATTTTGCTGGGACATGCTGAGCAAAGGGTTAGGATCCTTATCCCGACAGAGTAGGATTCCGCTTCAAACCCGAATTTTTTTCGTCGATTTTTGTCCAAGATCTGAAATCTATAATTTCAACCGAAATCAAACTTCAACGACTAATACAATGTTTCTTCAGCTTATTTATCGCGTTTGCACTCAAGAAACGCTTATAGTGACGCCTTTCGAAAAAAGAACGCAAGAACAACTGGTAACAGCAAATAACAGTTGAGTTGCACTTGTATTTTTGCTGCCCCGTACATGAGCCGGGAAAATTTTGTTTGAAAATGCCGCGTTCAGATTTTGGACCGAAATATGTGTAAAAATTCGGCGGAAACGTACTCTGTCGGGATAAAGATCCTAACCTCTTCCTCAGCATGACCGAGTAACATACTTGAAATTCTGCGTTATGTGGTTGACATTCCCATTGTAGGTGCTGGTGTATCTGCGACTTTAACACACTACTGCATCGAAACCGTCTCAAAAAGAGAAGAAATGAGTGCGAAAGTCAAAAAATTACAAACACTTATTCCTACCCCCCCCCCCAATATGTAGACACAACATTTCAGAAAGCTCTACCACCACCACCCGCTGAAGAGTTCAATATCACGGAAATTCTAGGACGTACTCTATTTCCAGGCGTTTCCACAACAACAACTGGCCCAAAAGCCGCAGCGTATGTATCCAGCTATTGTCGGACCAGAGAGAATCTGCCTCGCGCCTCCATTTTGATTTACATTCAGGTTTGAGCAGCCAACTTCACAGCACTCGTTCTCGGCGCCTATTGCATCTTTTCCAAAGCTGTAAAGAGCGTCTAAAGCCCCGTTCAGAGTTCGGCGACCGCGACCGCGACCGCGACGCGCGACACGACCCGAACGACGTCGCGCACGACGGTCGCGCGTCGCGCGCGTGTCGCGCTGGTAATTGTCGTACAGGGACGGCGGTCGCGCGACCGGAAATTGGAACATCGAAATTCAAAAACGAAATTTGAAGTTTCAGTTGTTTCGACGTATTTCCTGTTGAATGCGTGCAAAATAGCTTCGCAAAACGTTCTCAGCGGGCCAAGTTTCATCTAGAAGCATCAAAACAACAAGATTCAAGGAAAGAATCGCAGAAAAACCGCGATCAGAGTGCCCGCGACGCGCGACGCAGTT
>JAQIXL010001165.1:0-20171 GCA_034700245.1 Poikilolaimus oxycercus
AAATCGCCAACAAACACAGAGCAGAATCGAGGCCCATGTGGATTTCAGCGATATTGAGCGCTTTCGAAGTCAAGCGCTAGATGCGCGTGAAATTGGAAACTCGATTTTCACGGCGGTTTTCTGCTTTAGCATCACTTTTTTCTTCATGTAACAGTCCAACTCGCCGCGGCGCCCATGGTAAAATAGAAAACTAGCAAAGAATGATTGGAAATTCGTCAAAACACTCAAAACGCGGCAATGGGATTTTTGCCGTACGAAGAAACAAGCTCCGTCCGATGGAAAGCTAGCCGTGAAACGGAGTGTAGCTGCAAATTTATTGTTTGCAGAGAGTCCTAAACCTCAATGAGTAAAGTGGTGCTATCAATTTGAAGGCTTTTGGCTCCCATTGCAATGGTGAATAGATTTGTGTCATTGGCTTCAATCGAACTTTGAAATCTGAAAAATGACCCACGAGCATTGAATTCGAGCGGCAATGGCTTCCTCTCCATCACTTTTCTCGGCACTATAAACAGGCAACGTTGAGAAAATTTTGTCTGCGGTTACCTGCCTGTGGTGAGCGAAATGATTTTCGTATGATCTGTTGGAAATGAGCTATTTTTGCTAAAGAAAGAAAATTGAAGATAACGGAATTTTTCACCTCGAACGGTCGATAAGTCTGCGCCTTGCTGGTCGACCGAATCGTTAGGCAAATTTCGGGCAGCAGCATTGCCATCTTCTACGGGTGCCAAATTCTAAGACTACGCATTGGTACCTTGATTGTCTTCAGTTGTCGGCTTCAAGATTTGAACCGTTGGCGCAGCCAAGTCGGGTGATTTGTGAGCATTTGTTGCACTGTCCTCTAAATCTACTGTATCAAACACAAGAACCAAGGGTTACGCAAAGCATTTGCTGATGTTGATGGCGAAACTGTGTCCAAGTGTTGACTGCCATCGTTCGAAGCGCTTTTCGACGACGGTAATGATGCCATCGAGATTCCAGAATCCATGTCCTGTGAAATACTCGCACCACCTGAGGCAGCTTCTTTGGATTTGTCTTCGCTCGGAAAAAACACGTTTTTCTCCACATCGAGAAGCAATATTTGCGGAGAGAGAAGCTGCTCTGTCTCTACCTTTACTCGACTTGGCTCTGCAAGAATCCCTTTTGGATTTCAATTACTCTCACCCCAGAATGGAAGGCTTTCATCAGAGAGAAGTTCGGAAGCCGACGGTCGGTCTTCTGGCGAGTTGTTTGCCATCGATACCACCAATCTACTCCCCAACGCAAAGAGTCCACTGCCAAGACTTTCTTCGAGCTCTTGAGGAAATTTGCTAGTGTTCTAAAATCATTCAAAGTTGAAGGTCGCACTGTTTTGAAGGCGAAAGCATTGAGAACTTGCTGCTGGGGTCTCTTCTCGGTGAAAGAGGTGAAGATTTCGAAGGTCACGATGCCAAGGCTAGAAGCTCCTCCGTACATACTCGGAGATTCGTTACCTGTAGATATCAACCTTGTTCGTGTAAGGCGTTTTGCACAGATCGGGCGCCATGTAAAGAACTGTTCCGACGCCCAAAGTCAACGTTGAAATACTGGCATTTGTTGCCAATCCGAAATCAGCTAGCTTTGCACGATTGCCAGCTGACAACAGGATGTTATCCTGAACTTGAACTGATGATTTCTTGGGAGAGGCCAACCGGTTTGATATCACGATGAATTAGGTTGAGCCCATGAATGTACTCCAAGGCTTTGAGACAATCCCTCAATATTTTCCAGATAGCGTCGACGTTTTCTTGGCTAAATACACCCGATGCAATTTTATTTCGGAGAGAGCCTTCGGAGCAGAACTCCATTTGAATGAAGAGATGCTTCTTGTCGTCAGCCTGCGCTTTTTTATAAGCTTCAAATCTTTCAACCTTTTCCATCCACGAAGTCTTGTATTTCACCACATTGGGGTGGCTAAGACGAAGACAGGACGTGATCTCTCGAATAGATCTTTCTTGGTTTTGAATTTCCACGACTTTGACTGCGTATTCTTCTCCTTCAAGTCGGTGTCTGCACGACCCCGCTATCACTTCTGGTAAGGAAAACTCACACAGCGTGCAGAACGGATCCGAAGGCGCCGCGGCCGACAACTCGAAGCAGCTCGAAGTCGTCGATTAGACGCACGTGTTTGTGAAAAGTGGTCAAGTCTATGAATGAGACAATAAAGATTGACAAACCAGAGTCGGCTTCCGAGGTCTCCGGCATTTTCCAGTGAATCGATGGAAGTGAGCAAAGAGAGCCGGACAAATAATGGAGCCGCAAGGGTTTGATAAGAAGCTCAGAAGTCTGCAGCGCGATTTTGATTTTGAGTCAAGAAACGCGAGAAAAGTGGTGCAAGCTGTTGATCATCTGCTGCAATACACAACCAAGTAAACTTTTGAATTTCTTTATTGCGATTTTCAACAGAAAAGAGAAACGCCATCCGGATACAATCAGTTTGCTGATCGTTTGCAGATGGCATTGCGGGCCTCCTGAAACACAGTTGCTTCACAAGTTCATTCTCTAATCCGCACCGCTTCGCAGTCGACGACGACCCATTGTCGAATTACAGATGTTCCGTTGAGAATCGGATCTGTTACAAGACCTATGCATCCACGCTGAAAAGCGATAGGTTTTGTTTCGTGGCGTCGCTGTCGTACAAACTCACATTTCCTGAAGACAAATACGGTTGTCCCGTCGCCCAGTTGGTGTAGTTGAAAGCCGTTCCATCGCTCCAAGAAGTGAAGTTCAGCGGTTTATTCGATCGACCACCGATGAGAGTTACTGAATTGCTAAAGACGCTCGTGGTGTTGTCAGCGCCAAGGTCTGAAATTTCTTCATTTAGTCAGTTTGACGTGAAATTACAGGCGACGAAGACGTTCTCCATGTTGCTGTGAATGGAAGCAAGGTGACCACCGTCTTGAACACAAGCCAACTCGGCGTCTGACCAATATTGCTCGTTGATCAGCTGCAAGATTGCGTATTTCTTTAGTATGCATAACCACCTTGTAGCAAGCTCCATAAAGGCCACACGAAGTGGGGGAGAAGAACGTCCAGCCGGAAGGGCAACTGGGCTCTGTGAAGAAATAGAGGAGAGAAAATTTAAACAAACGGTAGCAAGTCGGCTGCGTCGGCGCGGGTGTCGGTGGGATATAGCCGGGAACCTCGCAGACAAATGGCCTGCAAGAAGATCATGGATGGTTGATTTTCCGAGATGCTCGACTTCATAAATTATTGTCTGTGTGGTACCCGTCGAATAATTCTCAATTTCATCTCTTCTTAAAGTAATTTCTATGAAACGCATCCAAATGGGCTACGCATTATATTTTCAAGCACTCAACAAGAGGCGGATCAAGGGCGAATTGGCATTCAAACATCAACTCACTGAATTGCAAAAGACGAAACTCACAATGGAACCACACATCCCTGTGAGCTCCAAGTCTGATCGCGTGTGTAGCGAGCAGCGCAGGAGAAGCCAAAGGTAGGTTCAGCTGAAATCGGCGTTTGTCGATGAGAACTCAAGTGCCACCTCTTACCCAAGGCCCAATTGGTGTAGCTCCAAGGCTGCCCATCCGTCCACGACCATTTGTCCGTGATCAAATCTTGCTGTCCACCTATCCAAAAGCTCGTCGAAGCCGTGAAATGGGTACTGGCATTGTCTGAAACTTCTAGGATTCAAGTTCTCTCACTAGTGATGAAAGAGTTCTCAAAAGCATTGAGAATTGAGATCAAATGCCCGCCGAAGGACTGACAAATCCCCTCAGCGTCGTCCCACATCTCTGCCTGAAAAAAGTTCGTGAGGCATTGAGAAACGAACTTTCTTGATGAAGTAGAAGCAGGTGGCAAAAGCATCGAACCCAAGAGCACCCGGCGGGCACCAGTAGAAGTCGGCGTTTGCTGAGCCAAGCAGTAAAAGAAGAAGTAGACGAACGAACATTTCTGAAAGAATCTCGTCATTTCTTTGGCTACGACCGATCATACTCATCAAACAGCTCTCGAATTCATCAGTACAAGTGTCAACCCTGAAACCATTCCAAGCAACAAGAAGAGAGTCATCCAAGGTGGCGCGAACAATCGCGGCATGGGTGCGAGCTTCTTATCAAAGAAATTCTCAGTTTCCACTTCGCACTTCCAGACAATCGAAGACGCGTGTCCGGTGAAGCACATTCGATTCTTAGTAATTAAGGAGTGGTCGTCGATATTGTTTGACAAATTCGAAAGCGAATCGGTTTCATCGATTAGAGATCGTCGTGTTAGGACAAAAAAAAAATTAATCGACAGGTTGAGAAGGAATGTGGAATAACCGGACTGTTCTTTTCCGGTACTTTCCGATTTTTGATTAATTTTAAGAACAAAATAATCACTACTTTATGCTCTAGTGAGGAAAAAATCAAGAAAGAAGAGCGTAAAGAAGCATGATTTATCTACCGTAGTGCAAATGTCGAATAAAGATTTCCGTTGCACTACAGTACAAACGGTGCAAGAATTTTGGCGCGAAAAATTCTGAAGTTGTTGTTTTCGGGTTCGTTTCTTCGTTCGTTCACTTGTTTCTGCCTTGTTTGCTTCGAATTCTTACGATTTTCGATCGTGCTTAGGTAGATGAAGGTGGTGTCTTGAGTATTTTGCCCGTTTTCACTCTCATTTTCCGTTTTCTCATCCGATTGAGCACGTGGAAACGAGACTAATACGCGTTCGTTTGCTGAAATGTTATTGCTTTAGTTTCTAACACTTGTACTGATCTGATGACAACGCCGACGCGAAGAACTCGTCGCACGGCGCGCGAAGGCCTCATTGAGCAGAAGCAGCCGTCCATTGTCGACTACTATAAGGTTAGTGTCCGAACTGCTGACAGCCGGTGCTGCTTTGATTCCGTTATTTTTTCCGTTTCACAAAAGAAACCATTGCGCTTTGGTTACCCTTGTGTCTTGCATTCCTAATTCAACTTTTTGCAGCCGACTCGTGGTGGAACATCGTCGAAGAGAGCGAAGCTGGATAAATGCGTCCCGAAGGTCGAAGAAGTGACGACAACCACCGAGACCGCGGATCTCTCGATCGAAGAGCCGCAACTTGTGGTTCGTTAGAGTTCCAGTTACTGTTTTGTATGGGAAAGGAAACTTTGCAAGCGATCGAGAAGCAATCGATTGATTATTTATTCTTGCTGTGGATCTTGTGTAACATCTGCCTTTTCAGGCAGCTCTGCCATCTGTGAAGACACCACTCTCGGGCGCAACTTCAACGAAGCCGCAAGCACTACGTGCCCGTGCCGGCGTGTCGTCGAAGACGCCAAGTGGTCGCGGAGTCAAGCGTCAACTCGTCTTGTAGGATATAGTGCAGCTACCTGACTTGTTTTAGTGAGGAAGATGATCGCGAACAAGCCGTTGACGAACCGACAAAAGAACCAGAGTTGGAAGAAGAACCTAAAATCGTCGCTGCTGAAGTATGGAAGCAGTTGTTCCACGAGAATGGTTTGCATTTTCACCATTTCGATATTCTTGAGTTCTTTAGCGGCGGCAAAGTCAACAAGCCGGAAGAAGATTCGGTCGGTGGCGGAACTCCAAAATAATCTCGCTGAGAAGACCGCGCTGAAGGCGCTGCACACCCAGAATGTGACCCGAAAAGCTCAACGGGTTAGCCATCATGTGCTCATGTAGTGTTTTAGGTCGAAGAAGTTACGGCTATCTTGAAGTCGCCAATCAAGCAAATCCGACTACCGCCGCCGATGGAGAACACCGAAGCGTCAGCCACGTAAGTTTTTCTTTTTTTCTCTTTTTTCTTCTCATTTTGTCCATTCATCGGTTTCTTTCAGGCTTCTTCCACCGGCACACAAGAGCATTCTTGCATCGCCATCGAAGCATCGCCCCCAGTCATCGGGTCCCGTGCGAGTGCTTCCAGCGAACAACGTGCCCGACTTTGTTCTACCACCAGAGAGGACGCCACATAAGACTCCACTGAAGGCAGTTGAAGAAGAGGAAGATGATGAAGCTCAATCAAGGCTTGTTTTCTTGCTTGTCTTGAAATGAAATGATTCAGGCCATCGGGAGCGACCTCCCGACTTGTCGAGACGATTCGCAACTCGAGCGCTGTCCCTCTACCCTCATCGTATCAGAATCTGCACGAACTCTTCCAACACTGCGAACGAGTGAGCTTTATCTTCAATGTTGATAGTATGTACGCTTCAGATCGTGAGCATATTCACCGGAATGGACAAGCGCGTCACACTGGCTGAAGTTCGCCGAAATGTGGAGAAGAATGTTCACAGGTTCGCTATTTGAGCCTTGCGAAGAAAAGTCGTTGCAGAGACTTCACTCGGAACCATTTCGGTCAAATGCTCCACATCTACCCGCAGGCCTATCACGTTCGAGCGGAGAAGTTCTGGGCTTTCGGTTCGTTTGTGGCTCGACCGGCTGATGGAGTCGACATCGTCATCACGGCCAATGTTACTGACGGTTCGGGCTTCCTTGCTTCATTTTGAGTTTCGGTTCTAGATCTTGTCGGATGCCTTCGTCCAGAATCTCCGAAGAAGCAAGAAACGATCGAGGAACTGCCACTCGTGACACCGACCAACCTTGTTTCTCCGACAAAGGTTTTGAATTGACTGCGTTTCATGACGTTCCAGGGTCGCAACTTGTCGGCTTCGTTCGTTCCGCTGCCCACTTCTCCAAGAAAGAGTCCGATGAAGGCAATGCCCGCTGCAAGGTTCGCTGTGGTTTCTCTTTCTCTAACTTTCTTCAGAGCTCCCATCCTTTGTCGAAAGCCGAGACTTGAGGCATGGAGACTCGCCTGCCGCTCGCAAGTCTTTCGACATCGCCTCGCTGATATGGTCAAGAAGGCACATGCTGACTTTCTGGACGGACGTGGCGAACAAATCGATGTCGAAGCCATCAAACGCTTCCACCCGGACTTCAACTTGGAGAGCCTGCCGCCCGTACCGATGGAAGAGCTGCCAAAGCTCGAAGGTTTGTTCCAGAATCTCTCGTTAAATTCGAATCTTCAGGAACTAGCGCAATGGAAGCACTCGGAGCCAAAGACCTATTGGCGAACGTGAAGACAGCAGCGGAAGAAGCGGCGGCTCGACTTCCAATGGGAGTCCAGGTTAAACCTTTCTTCAAAGGCGTCAACAAGAAAAGTGTTCAGGCCGCGATCGACAGATTGAAGACTCCGATTAAGGAGCGTCAGAATCAGGATGAAGACGGACCGACGACGTCGTCTCGAGTCCCGTTGTCGCCGAGGAAGTTTGCGGAGTACAAGGAGAAGAAGGCACCGGGACCATCGCTTTTGGAAAGGGTCAGTTTCAGTTGCTATAGGTGCATCTTGAGTCTCTTTTCTGTACTCATTTTCCTCGAGTAATTGGTTATTTCAGATTCGTGCCAAAGAGCAGGAAAAGAAGAGGCTGACGATGTTCCGTGACGAGGCAGGCGAGCGAAGAAAAGCGAACATCGAGCGTCTCCACGGTGATGTCTTGCGGATCGTCAGCACGTTAGTTGTTTAGTTCTTCTCTAAGAAATGGAATTCAGATATTTCGTGTATCGTCGAGTATCTTCTATGGAATGGACACTCGTCGTGGAGCGAGTCGTGATGAGTTCCAGAACCATCAGCCGAGGTTCGATTTCTTTTTGTCTTCATCTTCTTATCTTTTTTAGAAAAGGTCGAAGAGCTGCTTCAAGTTCTCGTGGAACTCGTGCCGTCGCACGTCGTCTCACTCGAAGTGACAGGAAAAAAGTCGGTCTTTGTTGAAGTTTTCGTGAACTTTGAATTTCAGGTTCTTGAAGTTCATCAAGCACGACTTCGAAGAAATCTCGAAGTGCCTCGCCGAGGAATTGAAGAAATGTTAAGGGTAGCTGCAAGCCCATCTTATTGGGGGACTAGGGAAGTAACTTTTTGTGCACTTTACGACTTCAATTTTGTGAAATGCGGTTTTGCATTCTTTATTCGTTGCTTGAATAAAAGCGCTGATGACGAGTTGAAGCTGGAAAAAAGAACCTTCACTGGCGAGGCATCTCAAGAACAACATGGCGTGACTGAATAGAGTGGAGTGAAACATAGAATAGCTCAGAGCATTGTCAATCTTGAACTTGAGCAGGACACTCGAAGTGGATGATTGTGAACATTCTCTGTAAAGATTTGTCTTCTTATTTCTTCGAAACATACCCCGGGAGCGGAGCTGTGTTTGCAATTGATTTTGATGTAGCTCAAAGGCATCGGGAAGAATGTTAGCAACTGCCAGCCGCTGAAATAACTTTGGAGGTGTTTTGAAACTTATTCAACCTGCACTTTTCCTTCTCTTTGTCGACTATCTTGGTGAGAAGACCACCAACTTGAGTCGTTATTGTGTATGAGAATTCATGTTCGTCGGGAAGTCGGAATCTTTTTCACGGTGACTTATTGAGGAAACGAGGAACCTCATTGAGCCAACAACAAAAGGTTGAGGAAAGCGCACTTCGATGGCTTCGAGACCGGAGGTCCTTCCAATGTTGATATCACCGTTGAGCATTCCATTTGAAATGTTGCAAGAACCGGTGTGCGCCTCGGCTCCGCTCTCGGCCGTGGCGATGTTCTTGGTTGGAACTGAATGTTGGAGACTTTTCAAGTGAGTGAGACAGCGAGACTTGGAAAGCCCGTCTTCGGGCAGAGTTGTATGGTCTCGTCGGTGAGCATTGCTTCAATGTTCGTAACGCTGCCCTGTCGGCTAGTGACAACCATGTTGATGAACCTGTAGGGTTCCTAAGAGAGAATATCACGACTTGACGGGACGAGGAGAGAAGTGAAGCGTCTGCTTTCCGTGACATGAATGTTGAGTGTGATCGATGACGCGCTTCCATTTCTTGCCATCAATGCTTGTCTGAAGTGTCTTTCATTCTCATAAGCACAAACTTACTTCGACATAATAAGCAGCCATCTCGCTGAGTGTTCGAGCAACTGTATTGACGACGTAGATTTTGTCGAACTGAAGACATTGAAGGAGAAGATGAAACTCACCTGGACACTGACGAGTTTTCCATTGTTGCGCTTTTCAACGCGGCCTCCGTGTTTTGCCAATGCCAGATTGGTCAAAGGTGCTAGACGAATTGTTATACTGAAGCAACTCACGAGTTGGGTAGCTGGAAAGATCAGCAGCGATTGGTGCTTCTTGAAGTTCGACACCTAGAAGTTCAAGTTCTGCTCTCTTCCACTACCCGACGCGTCCTTGTCGGACGTTTCAAGGGAAAGCTTTTTCACTGCTTTCGTCACCGGCATTGTTGTCTGAGGACCGGCTGCGACGTACGTGTTATCGCTGTGCCACTTTGAATCGTGAACACTCTGGCGAGAGTCTGAGGGCATCTTGGGCCGCGAAGAACTGCTTCTACTGTGACCAGAATCGACCAAGGATGCTCGGCCGGAGTCAGGAAGCGTCTAAAGGTGTTGACATTGAACGCAGGCATACGGGCGCTGAGGGCTCTTCAAGTTGTCTCAACCAGTTGGGAATTTTGTCGCTTTCAGCTGGGGGAGGTTTCTGTGTGACAACAGGCTCTTTTACTGCTTGCGTAGAATGTAGGCCTGAAAGACCTTTTTAAAGACGAAATGATAACTTTCAGAAATCGGTGCAGTCTTCAATAGTTCAGCTGCTGACGGCCTCTTCTCTGCTTTGTAGGCCAACATGCTGCCAACGAGCTGGCTCACGGTCTTGAAGAGCTCATGGCCTAACGCTGGCTCTAAAGAATCGGGGAAGATTGCCGTGTTCTATAACATTTCTTTAGTGAGGATCACAAACGCTCGAACCTTTGAGAACTTTTGTGTCATCAAGAATTGTTGTCGCGGGTTCTTCTCAGCCACTGACAGGAACATCTCAAAGCAAACGATGCCCATGCTAAACACGCAAATCAGTCTGCTAAAAGACCCAGCTAGGAACCTATAAATATCGATCTTGTTTGTGTAAGTCTTCTCGAAGACATCCGGAGCCATATAAGGTGTAGTGCCCACATCTTGTGTCAAGGTGTGCACGTTGGACTCGGTCACCAAACCAAAGTCGGCGATTTTCACATGGCTTGCCGTGTCGACCAAGAGGTTATCCTGGAGATGTCTAACATTGACATGAACGATACCGGTTTGATGTCCCTATGAATAAAGCCACAATCGTGCACATATTTTAGGCCGTTGAGAGCTTCACGAAGAATCTTCCACATTGTTTCAACGTTCTTCGTCGTGAAGACTCCCTTGATGATATGTCGACGAAGTGAGCCCCCACTACAGAACTCCATTTGGATGAGCAAATATTCCTTTGAGTTTATCTACAATAATTCTTTTTTGAGACAAAGGGAGAACTCGACTTTTTCCATCCAAGGCACAATGGAAACAACAACGTTGGGATGATCAAGCTTGCTGCATATTTTAATCTCGCGAAGGATCACATCTGTGATCTTTCGATCCCAAACTTCAATCACTTTGATGGCATATTCTCGGCCATTCAGCTTATGCCTAACAAGTTGCTTGATTGTGTGAGAAACGAACCTTCCATGGATGACTTTGCCGAAAGTACCATATCCGAGGAATCCAACAACTTGAAAATCGTTTGTAAGACGAGTGAACTTGGAAAAGAACGAGAGGTTATTTTCTCGAACTTTCTCAGCCGTGATTGGGGGAGTCAGTGACTGATTTGAGGCCTTCGTCTTCTTGCCCCGAAACACGCAAACATGGTTACGCTGGTACAAATCAACAGAATTGTCGGGCATTTGCCCTAGGGTAGATGCTAAATTGTTTCAGCAATCATTTCGTATTCGTCACCGACATTCCATCATTGAAGGTGGGGAAGACTTTGTTTCAGTAGATAAATGTGAATGCTGTAATGGCTGTTCCAGCGTTTTCTAGAAAACAATCGCGATAAATATTAACAGTCTATCATCATTGATTTCGGAGTTTCGACAGACATGAACACATTGTCGCGTTCACCCGAATTACCAATGCCCTTTTATGCGGCACCCGAAGCTGCATCCAAAAAGTATGCTGCACAATCGGACGTCTACAGGTTAAACCCCCGAATTTACTATTTGACTTACTGAAAAATTATTGTATTGTAGTTCTGGCGTGGTTTTTCTTGAAATGCTGCTGGAAATCCATCCAAATTATGTGAAATACAGAGCCAAATCGGAGAAGGAAAAGAGAGAATTTCTTTGTGAAATTATAACGGCAATCCAAGATGAACAAGATTCGTCATTTGCCGATCTTGTTTCAAACCCTGGGCATGTGATGACTTTTGACGAAACCAAATATTTGCTGGATCGAATCATTTCTTCCGCGGAAAGGCGTCCGTCAGCTCAAGCAATCTGCGGCGCATTTACGCGTGATCAGAACCCTTTTGAA
Source organism: Poikilolaimus oxycercus (assembly GCA_034700245.1). Taxonomy (NCBI): domain Eukaryota; kingdom Metazoa; phylum Nematoda; class Chromadorea; order Rhabditida; family Rhabditidae; genus Poikilolaimus; species Poikilolaimus oxycercus. The sequence continues at coordinate 11,329 of JAQIXL010001165.1, forward strand.
TACTGGGAGTGCGATAAATACAAACATCAAACATGCAAAGAAACTCGTGAACACTTTGGTTCCTCCGATAGTGATTGTCCTTTGAGCCAACAATGAAGTTCTTTCTGAGGAGAACTGCTGTTATTGAGGTTTATATCTAATTGTTAGTTCCTAATTTCGCATAAATGGAGTGATCGTACTTGTTTCATCGGAGTGATAGAGGGGAACCGGCAAAACGCCATTTATACGCAACCAGCCGCGGCTGACTCTTGCGAAAAATCCTTCGTGGTCTCGAATTGAACGGAACTCAGGACGAGGTCGTCGGCCCGTCTTCATCCTGATTCTGACGCTCCTTGATTGGCGTCTTCAATCTGTCTATGGCGGCCTGAACACATTTCTTCTTGACGCTTTTGAAGAAAAGTTTTACCTGGACTCCCATTGGAAGTCGAGCCGCCGCTTCTTCCGCCGCAGGTTTCACATTTGCCAATTGGTCCTTGGCTTCAAGTGCTTCCATTGTGCTTCCTGAAGACTCAAAAGAAGAGTGGTGGCTGCTCGTCATGCCTGTTCTCATGTCAGACGACTGAGACCGGCTGTAAACACTTAGAGAGTCCTGAACGACTCGCAATGAAACGAGGCGATATGTTTTGGGAACACCAACAGTGAGGCCCCTTGAGACATGGGGAATGGCGAGTGACAGTGGAGGCTGCTTTGTGTTCGCGTGTAATCTTCCGAGACACGATGAGTCAATGTTTTATTCTGCACAAAAAGCTTTACTCGGAGTTCTCATCCACATTCGGCAACAACTCGATCATCTGCGGAATGGCCGGTCGAGATTTGCGAGGCTTTCGAAGATCCAAAGTGTCTTGAATTCGTGAGAAGCCACATTGAACGGGCAACGGGACGACGCCACGCTTCTCAACAACTTGTGCTGCTTTCGGCCCTGTGTGAGGCAGATGGCTTTGCTCATGGAAAGCAAGCTCTCCTGGTGGTTCTTCATATCTTTGCGTACCCTTGACAGAATGAATCCCGGAATCATACGCCTGAAAATTTTTCTGCCGGCTTTTGATTCGAGCCAAACCTCGGAGATAGTTGGTTCCAAAATTTCGACATTGGATCTTTTTGGCTTAACTGGTGGAGGTGGCGCCGGACGACGAGATGTACTAGGAAGATCCACGGGCGACAGAGAAGTCCGGGCAACTTTGTGCTCTGAAAAGATTTGTTTTTGTGTAAAATCTTACTGATATAAGGATGAGAAAGAAGTTCCATTGCCGATGGTCGCCCTTCGGAAGAAAAGCGAAGCATTCTTGACAACAAATCGCGCACAACGCCAAAGGTCTCGGCTCCCAGGCCACTTTGAAGAAGCAGCGGGAATATGGCTGTGTTCTGAGAAGTCTTCAGTTGAAGATTTGTCAAACCTTTGAGAACTTGTGAGCCACAAAATATTGTTTGTGGGAGTCCTTATCGACAGAAGAGTAGAACATCTCGAAGACGACGATTCCCAAACTGAAACCCTTTCATCTGACAAAGGACAAATTCAACCTGTAAATGTCGACCTTCTCGGTATAGTGAGGATCGAATGCTTCTGGAGCCATGTAGAGCATTGTCCCTGTTGCTTGAGTTAAAGTCGACACCGTGGCTTCAGCCACCAGACCAAAGTCTCCAATTTTCACATCAAAACTCTCGTCGACGAGAAGAATGTTGTCCTGAAAAGTGTCAGTCTATCAAAAGATGTCAACCGGCTTGATGTCTCGATGGATCAAGTGATGTCCATGAACATAGGCGAGTCCTTGCAGAGTGCCGCGGAAGATTTTCCAGATTGGTTCAAGATTTGCTTTGCCAAAAATCCCACTGGTCATGGCGTTTCGCAATGAGCCGCCTCGACAGTACTCCATCTGGATCAGGAGGTGATCCTTGGAGTCGACCTGAAGAAAGTTCCGAGTAGGGTGAGACGAACATTTTCAATCCAGGAATATCGGGCAACGACGATATTTGGGTGATCAAGCGAGCTACAGGCTTGGATCTCACGAAGAAGGTCCTCGATGATTCGCTGGTCCCAGATCTCAATCACTTTGATCGCGTATTCGACTTTGTTCAGCTTGTGCCTGAAACTGTTTTCCTGTAAAGTGAAGGACAGCAAACCTCCCATGAAGAACTTGCCCGAAGGAGCCACTACCAAGATGATTCAACAGCTCAAAATCCCCCACAAGTCTCGAGAATTCAGTGAATGAAGAAACATCTAGAAAATATTGTAAAGGTGAGAAAAGCCAACCTTTCTTGCTGGAGCGAGCGCTCATGCTCAACTCGCGTGGGTGAAAGGTTTGACGTCTCACCTCGAGGTTTTAGTATCGAGGCGAACCGCCATAAAGAGGACGCCACGTTTGCTGAACCGCACGCCTCGGACGAGCGGCCCTTTGAAGCGCAGAGTTTCCGCTCATTTCGGCCTCTTGCAGCTGATTGACGAAATTGTCGAGGAAATGAGAAAGAAAACAAAAACTTCGAGTCATCAAAGAGACCCTCATTGTGCAGAGTTTATTTTTTCAACAAACAAAAAGTTTAAATCATCCAAGAGGCTTCAAAGTTTGGCTGCGTGTAAGCATCTCGTACTTGTCACTTCATTCTGTCCACCGAGGCTCCTCCTAGTGAATGGATCTCAGCACTCGCTAAAGTTGGAAACAAGCGGCCCCGTTTTCCAATTTCGCTTTAAAGCTGTGCTTTTGAAAGGAATCGATAATTTTTTATGCCCTCCATTGCACTTTTTTCACGTAATCATAATGCTCATGACATTCTTAAGAAAGAAGTGGAGAATCATTGGTTATTCGCGTGATCTTCATAAAGGGAATTCAGTTCTGCGTAGAGATTTTCACTTAGAATACGACGGACGCGTGCAAAGCCAAATTCGCTGTGGGTTTTAATTACTTGCAAGTCGTGAGCGAGAGTCTCAAGAAAGACATGAACTTCATCTCGAGCAATCGCTGCTTGACGACGAGTGCTATAGTTTGCCGACCATGAGAGAGCCAGATAGAAAATCAGGGAGACTATAACAACCGCGAAAATTGGCAGATGTTCAGCAAAGAGATTTGAAAACAATCGCGACGCAGAATCTACAAATGACGACATTGATGCGCGTTCACCTTCACGTGATCGTTCTGGTTCAGAAACGTCTTCTTTAGTTGCTTCGCTAGCATTAATGTCCAACTCTTGCATATTAAGATCGCTCGAAGTTTCGGTTGTCGGTATTTCTTCCGTCTTCTCGAATCCTTCATCAGATCGAATCGTTCGCTTTCGAAAAATTCTATGATTTGTTTGAATTACTGAAAATGGAACAAACAGTGGGCGGGAGTATCTTCGTGTCGCTGGCTCAGCTCTGATAGCGAGAGCATCTGGTTCTCCGGTCTCATTAATGCGATAACCACCGTTAGACTTGCTACCGGCTGTGGTATTCGAATCACCAGTCATTGCCTCCATATGAGACCACAGTTGGCTTTGCAATGAGCCCTGCAAAACACAAGAAAGAATGTTTATGAAGAACAAAAGTGGTTTGCTTAGATAATACAGACAGAATAATGATAATAATTACCTCGAACATGAAACGCGTAAACAGTCCATCGACCTTTACCAGTTCGTCAGGAAGACGAGTAAGGCGGCCATAAAGACGAATCCACTCGTGCAATTCCTGGCACAGATTCGACAGCTCATTAATTTTTCGTTTCTTTTCGGCAAACTTTGAAATAAAAAACACTCGCTGACGAATTTCTTCGTGTAGTAGGAGTGGTCGACATGGGACGAAGTTCTGACACACCGTGCAGAGGTGACACTCGATCTGTCCATCTTCCGTACGGTCTACGCTTTCCCATCCTAGGCTTTTGAGAACTTCTTCGTTTTCCCATCGAAGCTTCGCAAGCATCGACTTCTGTTCTTCGTGATGCAGTACTGTCATTTGGGAGATTCCGTCGAGGACTCCTAGGGCCAAACGAGTCCACTCGACAACTAACGACTCTTCCAGCTCTCTGTAAACGTTGGCGGCGAGCTTCTTTACTAATGGCGTGCACGATCCGATAGCTTCACGTCTCTCGAGGAAACTTAGCTCTACACGCCGGTCTAGAATTTCCATCCAATGGAGTAGTTGATCCAAGAACCGTTGGTCGCGTGCCACTTGCTTCGCCTCGATAATGTTGACCTCTTTCTCGTCCCACCAATCCAAGTCATCCTTCGTCTGCCGTTCAATTCTTGCACAAAGTTTCTTCTCTGATTCCACCATTTCGGTTGAAGCAGTGGCACGGCATACACTTTCAAGAATGTTTGATAACTCGGCCTTTCGCTTTTCGGCGTCATCAGTGCAGAGGAGCCAGTATCGATGAAGCGTAAACCGCTGAGAAGCGGGCATTCCGATGTGGGGCAGGGCTTCAAAAACTACGTTCTCTGTGTTCTTGAGATTGACGTCGGAGGCCTCGACGCTTCGCTGTTGAAGGGTTCGATGACTGAACCACCGTCGTAGAAAGAAATTTTGGGCTTGATCGCTGCTAAGTTTGATCGCGAGGCTATCGACTATCTTGAGAACGGAACGGGCGTGCTCCAAGAATCGCTCCACATGAGTTGCCGGAAGCTCGTCTTTAGAAAGTTGAAGAATGAGCGGTGTGCAAACATCGCTGCATTCTTCTAGCTCCTGCGCCGTTAGCTGCACATCCAACTTCACAATCTTTTCCCAGATTTGAGCTTCCTCGTTGAAAAGGCGTTTCTGACGTGCATCGCGAGCCAGTTGAATCTTGACATTCTTGTCAGCGTCCTCCACTGCCAAAGACGACATTTCAGGAGTAGCTGAAAATTCTAAAATACTCCGAGTACGAAAACAAAATGGTGAGTCAACAATACTTTATGATATCGGCGCATGGTTCTCACCATGAAGATTCTACATTGCAACCACGAACACATTAGAATTTGTTTATCCAACAGATCTCGGGTAAGCTAGATGTTTTGACAGAGGAGAGCACTATTCCGTGCTCATGGATTTGGTTCGTACAATTCTTGAAGATGTTCGTAAATCAGTCGGCGAATTGCATATCTCGCCCGCATAGACAGCACCTTACTAAGTTCTTGGATTTTTGCCAGATCCAAGGCCATTGAGTCACAAAAAAGTTCAATCTCATTCGCTTCCGCGTCTTCGTCGTGAAAATAGACCAAGCGTAGGCCAATGAAAAGTGCCACAAGTGCAACGCATATGAGCAAAATTGGATTAGGAAGCTTAAAGAAGGCGGGTGATAATTCGACGACTCTGCTCGGTTCCTCTGCGACACTAGGAAGTAAATGATCTTCTCTCGCTAGACAAGGAATATGTGTCAGATCTTTCATACTTGGCTGGATGTTTGAAGTGTCTCTCAAAAGCAAGGCCTTTGCGCCAAAAATACTTACATGAATGAAGCTTCTCCATCAGACATCCACGTTGCTGACTTGTCACTCTTATTGTTAGCTGCCTCTTCCTTCTGTCTCTTCTTTATGGACTTACGGATAGATACCATTTCGTTCACTGCAAAGCAATTTTGGAAGACTTGCTCATGAATACTTTTGAACATAAGTTCTTCCGGAGTCTCACGCGAAGCCTCATCTAGGACAACCGTTGCAACGTCGAGGTGCTTGCCCTATAATTCTTCAACTCTTGAATCATGGCAAGCGATGCGCACGTTGACATAAGCTCTTTTAGGTTGACCATCGAATTCCATTCTCAAGAAAACTTCCTGATCGGACGTAGAATCATCGCTGTCGCTGTCGAAATCAAAATCCTGGAAATGTTTTCGATTCCAAAGGAGCAAAATCAATCTTCGTCTACGAATGTTACGCGATAAATTCGACTAAACGTATATTTTTTTTCGTACCTCAGTGCTATTATTCAATTCTTGCTGGAAGCGTTCGAGTTTGTTGAGTGTAGTATAATAATGCTCTGTCGACCAGCCAATTGTGTCAACCTTTGAGGCTGACATCAGGATTTCTGCGCTGAGCATTTCGATCATTTGGTTTCTTCTCTCCAGCGTTGCCAACTTCATGATAAAGAAGAAGAGTAACGAAAGTGCGGACGGGTCTGAGATCCAATTAACTTTCATGAGCTCTGTCGTTCGAATTATGTACTCTTCGGCCAAGGAGTCAAGATCGACAACTTCGCCTCGACGTTCTCGCAGCTCTTTGTCATGCTGCCAACGAGCAAGTAATAGATGTGGTAGGATGCCCCTTCGGTCTTGATGCGGAAGCTCGGAAAGATGATCGAGTAGATTGATTGCTCTTTCTGCATACAAGACCATCCGAGCGTTTTCGAGCGTAGGAAAAAATTCCTTGGATACTCTCTTTCTCAGTGGTTGACATACAGCGAGAAGTTCGTGACGCTCCTCTAAGCTTAGCACAACATGCAAGTCGAAAATGTCTTGCCAGAACTGAAACTGATCGAGAAATCGTCCTTCCTCCGCTGCTTCTCGAGCTGCATTTAGCTTTTCCTTTCTCCGCTTAAAGCACCGGAGATCATTCTGCATTTGCAAAAGAAGTCGTGCGCTCTTCTCACATTCAGCAAAGGTCATTGTAGGGTCGTCTTCAGCAGACTCCACTTCATTCATGAGACGAACGAGCTCTTCGTAGTGTTGGCTCGAATTCTCGAGGCAAAGAATCCAGAAGAGAATGCAATCTATGCGTATCGGATGAGCCAAAGAGGTCTTCGGAAATGCCGCCCGAGCCAGCGCCAGTACTTCGGTGGCAATGGTGTTCCTCGCAATGGGGCGACCTCGTGACAGTTGAAGCTGACAACTGTTCCATCGCTCAAGGAGGAAGGATTGAACTTGGTTTGCATGCAGCTTCGACGCGATGCAATCGACAATATGAATAACTGCCTTCCCGTGTTCAAAGATGTCTCTTGTTGGACAACGTTCAAGCTCTTCCGGGCTAAAATGTCGATGTTCGGCGGCCGCGTTTTTCAATTGGCGAACTTCTGCGTCGGAGAGTGGCAAACCTAAATCGACGACGTCCTTCCAGTAGCGAATCTCTTCAACGAATCGACGCTCGCTTCTGGCTTGTACCGCATGTTCAATCAAGACGCTCTTCTTCGACTCCAGGGCCAAATATTCAAGCTTCGAATTCTCAGTGGGAGAATCGCTGTCGAGGAGTTGTTGGGCCGACGGCCGCTGATCCGGATTTGGATGAATCATTGAAGTGATCAACCGTCGCGCGGCATTTCGATGTTTGTCCTCCACTGAATTGCAGAAAGAGTCCGGAAATAGGGTCGTCGTCTGAAAAACTCTAATTTTAAGGAGCGGTATTTTTTGAGATTTTTTGGAGATGGGAACACGTACTTTAAAATTATACGTTAAGGAGAGCAAGTCGTTGGCATCCTTTACGTCGAAGGAAAGAAAGAGCTCGAAGAGAACAATTCCAAAGCTGAAAGCCCTAGTAATGCAAGAATTTCGTTTATATACCTATAAATATCAATTTTTGAAGTGTGCTTGTTTCCATAGGCCTCCGGTGGCATATAACATTCTGTTCCTTGACCATATGTGTAGTGCGTACGACAATTACTTGTCGCCAGTCCAAAATCGGCAATTTTTGGTACGATTTGATCCGCCAGCAAGATATTTTCCTTCAAAAAAATAGGTGTTGTATTCTTCTATATGAAAAGAGTAAACCGGTTTGATGTCCCTATGGATCTTGCCATGCTCGTGAATGAATCGAAGGCCGCACAGTGTGCCACGGAATATCTTCCAGATGGTTTCAAATTGTCCGACCAGTCTAGCATCCTCAATTGCTGTTCGTAACGATCCGCACTCACAGTAAGCTAGTTGAATCATTAGATACCGAGAACCGAACACCTGGAAATGGACATTTCAACGACGTTTGAACGTTTAAAAAACCCACTTCCTCCATCCACGATGTAATGTACTGGACAATGTTCTCATGTGTCAAGTCGTTAAGATGATGCACTTCTTCATGGTAGCACTTCTCGAACTCCTCGTCTTGTACTTTGATTACTTTCACAGCGTAATTTGTCTTCTCGATGGTATGCCTGCAAACCAATTTATGTTCAAAGAGGGTAACTCACAAACAGAGCAACACGCATCCGAAACTACCTTCACCAAGCTCGAAAGTCGGGATGAAACTCTTATTTAAGAGGGCAAAACCGGAATACTGCGCCAGTGGTGCTAAAACTGCAAGCACAAATTGTTTAAAAACTACGTTGCGTACCTTCACGATCTTTTATTGTTGTCATATTGCAGACGGATCTTTGATTATGGCGTCTACTTACTTGTAGCTTTTCTGAAAATTCGTTATGCAAACAAGCAAGACTACTAATTTGAAATAAAATATTGAGAGAGAGTAATGGTCACCAACCATGGAAAACAAAGCTTGCCAAGAGCAACAAGTTCTTTACTCGGCATGCTTCATAGCAAAAATTGTTTTGAAAACGGCATTGATAATTATGGTGCATCTAGCTTGTAAAGTTCTTCCACCTTCTCAAAAACAACGCGAAGAATGGTATTTCGAGTTAGCGCTAATGCCAGCTCACTCTTTTCTCGAATTTTTGCGAAATCTAACGCTAGAGACTTGCAGAAATCTTCAGCGACTTCACAAGTTTTAAAATTGTGCTTGCTAAAGCATAAATAGGAAATTCCGAAGCCCACAAATATCCCAACAAAGAGCGTGAAAAGCGTAAAACCGCTCGACCAAGTAGGATGGGAGAGCAAAACGCCTCTACGCCAACTGCGAAGTTGATGAGTGTTCGCTGTAGACTCTTGAAGAGGATTTCTCCCATTCTCACGTTCACCCAGGTGCCTGCGAGTGACTTAGCGAAGGGTGGTGTAATGACTTAGCCGGGGGTTGCAGAGCGACTTAGAAAGGTC
>JAQIXL010001166.1:0-20156 GCA_034700245.1 Poikilolaimus oxycercus
GGGGGGGGGGGGGGGGTCGGTAATTATCTCCCACGTGGCGGTGCGCACTTTCTTTGAGATTTGCCGTCGAGGCCCTCTGTCCTTTTAGGACAAAGCAAGGTTTTCAAGCCATTTCTCTGAAGCTTATAGCATCACGTGTGAGGAGGACACGAAAAATTGTGAAGTCGAGAAAATGTTCGACTCGATAAGGAGAAGGGAGAATTTCTTGAAAGCTTCGAAGAAAGAGGGGGAAGGGGCATGCAGCCGGCAACAGGTGGCGAGCGACAAGACAAATTCTTCTCTTCTTGCATCCTCTCTGGGAACATCTTCAGCATGCCTCCATAGAAGTCTGGATCACTGGGACTTCTTCTTGGAAGAAAGAGCTTTGGATCTTTCTTTCGTATTGTTTGGGTGTGAGTTGAATGGATCTGCCCAGGGAGAGATGTATAGTAAGCTGTCTCCATTCCCTTTTACCCAGTGGATGGAGGGAGAACTGGAAGCGAGCGGAAATCGGAGGTCGTTTGCCGCCTTGCTGACAGCGCGTTGCCCGGGAGACGGCGAGTGTCGTCAAGGGGAAGAAAGGGAATCTCAGAAAGGGCGACTTCTCTCCTCGGAAGAAGTGCCTCCCCGTTGTCCTTGGCGCCTCAAGGCAGTCCCAACTTCTCTTGGGCAACGCTCCACCAAATATCAAAGATTATGGATCTTCTCGAGGGCATCCAGGTTAACGTTTCTCCTTTAGAGAAAGTCCTGGGAAGCTTATCAAATGTTTTCATCGTCACTCACTTGATATTCTTTCAGTTGGCGTGGCTCACACAGAACTACGAGACGGCCGAGGGCACCTCGCTTCCCCGCTGCACCCTCTACAATCACTACAAGTCGTAAGAGACGAGAACCCGGCTGCAATGAGTTTCATAATGTGCAGACACTGTGCCGAGCACAAACTCGAACCCGTGAATGCGGCCTCGTTTGGAAAGCTCATTCGCTCCGTCTTCTTCGGTCTTAAGACACGGCGTCTCGGCACTCGCGGCAACTCCAAGTAAGAAGAGTTTCAAGAAGGAAGTCTCCCATCAGATATCACTACTATGGCATTCGAATCAAGCCCGACAGTCCGTTGAACCGTCTCGCCGGCCACGCCATGGTGCACGATGAGTATATTCGAGAGAGAGAGCCCGTCATCACGAGAACGTAAGATCTGAGGAGAAGACACAAAGAGAGAGTCTAGGTCGACCCGTCGAGCTGTATCACACGCGAACACGCACAATGGCCATCGCTCTGTCTCTTCGAGGTTTGAAAGCCACAAAAGTGAGGAAATTGTTTCAGTGCCTCGCCCTCGTCGAACTACTCCCCGAATGGCGGCGAGGATGCGGCGGTGACGGCCGCGGCCCTCTATGCCTACGAGCGTCCGGCGACCACAGTGGTCACGACCGTCGTGCCCACGACTGTGACTGCACCGGCAGCCCCTCCGCCAGCTCCGCCTGCGACAACGGCCACTGCGAGTCCTCTGGCTGTCAACAATGCTGGTGAATTATTGACCTTGTTTTCTTTGAGTTGTTTACAAACAATGAATAATCAAGAGGAATTCCATGGTGCCGGGGGCGGTGACTGGTATTCCACGACAGAGCCTTCGTTTTCAGCCACAGAGTCGGATCGTCGAATGCTCGGAGACGGCCAAGTGCCTCGTCTCGAGGTGCCCAATCTCGACGGCCTCGAGGACTATCTTGCCAAGCTCGGTCTCACTCTTCATCACACTCTTCGCTTTATTGATGCTTACATTCGGAACTGCGAGGTGTCCACTTGAAACATATCTAATGCAGGTTCAGGATGTTCTCTTCTACGTGAAGCAACTCCAATTCGATTCCGTTGAAGAGTGTTGGTCGTCCTTCTGGCAAGCGGACAATGCGAGGAGGCAGAATGAAAATGGAGACGAAGAAGATCCTGAGTAAGAGACTGAAGAAAGCCAATTCCTCGCTGATTTCAGTCGCGAGCAATCGACGGGAAGAGGCGAGGCTCTCACTCAGCAGCAGCTCTTCTCCCTCTGCACCGTCCCTCAGATGCAGCAGTACATCTCCGATTATGACTTCGCTTTCTATCAGGTTTGCTGTTTGGAAAGGCAAAACAACGAAACTCTTCAGGTCATCGTCGACGTCCTCGTTGCTGATGTTCTTTCTTCGAGAATGACAGGTAAGACTTAGAACACTCTTCCAAGTTCTCTTTTCTATTTCAGCCACTCTCACTTCACAGATCCGCACCTTTGCCAAGGGTCTCGAGGCTTCACTCAAGAAGGCGATGCACGGAGCGCCTGAAGCTCTGGTTCGTCGCAAATGCAACGCCGTCCGCGTTCTTGCACAAACTCTTCGACGGTACAGCTTCCGCATCAAGCACTTTGTCATGAATGTTTAGGTACACCTCGCTGAATCACTTGGCTCAAGCGGCTCGCTCGGTCCTTCAACGAGATGATCAAATCCAGCAAATGTATCAGGATTTCAATAAGTAAGTTGTCCTGAAAAGCTTCAAAACCTGAAATGAAGACCACGAGACGTTACCGTACGCTTTCAGAGTGGAGACGACGGGCATCCAGGACCAGGCAGGCTGGGTGTGCTCCTGCGATGCTACTCTCGTCCAACAACTTCAACAGTCTTTCCGAGAACAACTCAACAAGCGCCAAACTCTTGAAGAATGGGCGGACTGGCTGGAAGCCGTTGTGGATCAGGTAACCCGTCCTCCATATGTTTCAAGGTCTTCAGACTCTGGCCAAGTACCACGACAAGCCTCTGCACACTCTGGCTGAAGTGGCCAAGCAATTCCTTCTCAACTGGAGCTTCTACAGGTTTGCTGACTTTGGAGAAGTTTTAATGCCGGTCCTTTTAGCTCGATGATCATTCGTGATTTGACCCTTCGATCAGCACAATCCTTTGGGAGTTTCCATTTGATTCGTCTTCTCTTCGATGAGTACATGCTCTATCTCGTGGAACTTCGTCTGGCCAAGGCTGCCAATCGTCCAGCACTCGCTGTCATGTCTCAGGTGATTTCACTCAACCGAAAGAAGTACAGAGAACTACAGCAAGATTGGATGCCAACGATGAACGGCAATAGCGCGGCCCAGAGCGCGGAGCTCCTCGAGGAGGAATTCGAGCGTGAGCAGCCGACACTTCTTTATGTAGGAGGAGAGGAGCATCAACTCGACTATATAATGGCCGGCGAGCAAGACGTCCAAGAGCAAGTGGTCGTCGCCGAAAGTGGAGGCTCGTCAATTTGACAAAAAAATTATTATAAACAAATTGCAGAAATGGTGGATCTGGAGAAGTTGATCGAGAACGAGGAGAAGCCGAAGGTCTTCTAAATAAAACTCTTATGATCTTTATAAGATTTGCCTGTATATAACTCTTCGATAATCATTATTCAAACTAGTCCTTGCATGATTCTTTTCCTTGGTTGTGCAATGGAGTCCAACCTAGAGCCGCTTATCGTGTTCGTGAGTTCTCTTGTCTCATCTCGAACGACTCTCCAACAAAGAAAAGAAGGCCCTCAGTCTCCAGATTGAATTACTCCCGTCAACTTTACTTCGTTATTATTATGCTACATTTTTCCCGTTCACCGAATACACGCTGTGATAAAACAATTGAAAAAATTCCCCAAGGCATTCGATACTGCTGAACACGAAGCAAGTGAGAGCGCTGCTAGAGAGGCGATTCTGTGCCGTGGCCCGATACAGCCAACTTTGAAATTTATCCCAATGGTGGAGCTTATCTTCGTTTTTTTTCATGGATTCACGGGCTGTGCATCCTCATGCCGGGTACATCACGACAGCGGAAGCCGATTCCGACGTCAAAACAGAAGCTTGTAAAGGTAGACACGCTTAAATATAGCGCAAGTTGAATTTTCAAGGGAAAAGTAGAGGCGATCGCGCCCTACAGCCCACAATTTCCATTGCGTGGACGATCGTGGGAATACCATAATGCGCCCAAAGCGTCTCAAGCTTCAAGTCTTCTCAGACAACTCGTACGTTCATACCCTTCACGCGGTATTTTATGCTCTTTAATGCCTATGGTTTTATCCACTATCAACTACTTTCAGCAAGGTATACTACGCGTAAATAGAAAACGCTTTAAATACAACAGGACCGCTCAAATTCCTTGCTGCTCTCGTACCCGTCGCGCCTCTTCAAAAGCCATCTGTTCGCGAAGAAACTTCTCATATTCTTCCTAAACAGCTAGAGATATGATACGACAGGGACGAAACCTTTCTCCTTTGCTCGTTGATTTGCGCCTTGAAGCGAGCAATCGCCGCGTCTCCCTCTGATGTGTCAGGAATCTTGTAGTTCTTCATCTGTAACCGAAGAATCAGAACACAGCAATCAACTCACAAATCCTTTGAAGAGTTTCGGTTGATTGAAAAGCCAAAAAGCGCCGACGGGGAAGGCGATGAGAAGGAAGAATCGCCCCGACTCCATCTTCCATCCTCCCATCTTGCCTAGACTCTATTCTTTCACAATCACATATCTCCATCTTCTTCAATCAGTAGCACGGGATCTTGCAGACCCACCTCAAATGCACACATACGCGGTGAAAGGCTTTAATCACAATCCGCTTGGAATACTCGGCATACAGAGTAAACGAATTCTCGTTTCAACGTTTACAACACAGAAAATATCACTGGGAAAGAAAGGAAGCACGCCATCGTCTCACACAATAAGCACAGGCTAGAGATAGAACACGTGAAAACGAGAAGGCAAAGAGAATATCACAGTTGCACATCAAATTCAGATGCAAGTTAAACGAAAAAGAATATAAACAGGAATTACATACATAGGACACGTTTTGATTCCCATCACCACGACGTTGCATTATGCCACACCCTGTACACATCTATGAGAAGAAACTGAAATTCTACAAGAATGACGAATATATCAGTCGAGGGCGAAATGGCACAAGAAACCTGGGAGAGAGCTGGGATATGAAAAGACAAGTGAAGACGAATCCGGCGTTGATAGGTTGGAAAAGGAAATCGCTCGGTGAAGCTAAGAGGTGAGGCCGTCATTGTTCCTGAATACAAGACAACGTCGCATTAAACGAAAGCTTACGCTCAGCTGACTGATGTATTGTTGTCGTTTTGTCTCGATCGACTTCAATGGAAACGGGTTCAGGTCATCGAATGCCACCTACAAGAATTCTTCTTCTAAAAGAGGACAGGGACGAACCTTTGAAAGAGCTTTGTAGTCGCCAACTTGCTCCGCTGCTCGACTCAAACATGCATGCACCGTGCCAATGGTCTTGCACTGAAGCACCGGCGCTTCGCACATCTTCAAAATGGCGAGAGCGAACCGAAAGAGAACCTGCAAGATTTCAACTATGTACATTCAACAAACGAAAAACTCACTTTATTTCCTTCATTCAGGAAGACATCGAAAATCTGCAGGTAAATGCTGTGTGGAAGGACGTCAACGAAGACCGTGAGAAACCTGATAATAAGCTAATTGTAAGACAAAGGCGAATTCCTACCACGACAAAGTAAACAAAGAGAGATCGACTTCGAGCGAGCGAAGGTGATTCGCCAGTCGCGGCAGTTTTTCCGCAACAAGATCTCTCAGAACCTGAAATACCTTTCAACGAAAACCCATAGAGCCCACTCTCTGATCAGCAACAGCGCCGATGAGGGTGCTAGCATAGTAACCGGGCGGCTGAAGCTTCTCAACACAGGCAACCAGAAACCAAAAGGCGTTCTGCTCGTCGAGATACAAGAGTGCGATGGCAGCGAGACGATTCAGTCCCTGAATTCTTCACGTAAAAGAGACCAAAACAACCTCACCTGGCAATAACCGACTTCAGTGTTATGATAGCGAAATGCGTAAAGAACGTGTCGCAAGGAATCGAGCATGCCAGACTCCGCATCCTCGAAGTGTTTGTTTGTCGGCAGCGTCCTCGCCAGATCAAGATCAATCTGTACTTCGTAATAAGAGGGTGCTTAGAGGGCCAACTTGTTTGATCGCTGCATCATAAGGCCCATCACGACGTGAGTCTGCCTTCTTGAGCATGCACTCGAAGTAGCCGAATCCCAATTCTTGTTGCATTGTCGACACTGAGAAAGAAACGAGTCTAAATAAACAGAATACCAAAGAAAAACTGCCGCTTACGCTTTCCAAACCCGACTACGATACGCGACAGGCACGCCAGATCGAACGAGGCTCTTCAACTCGTTGTTGCCTGCTGTCAACGGTCGATGCACGCAATTCACAAGGAAAGCGTCCCACTTTTGCAACCAATTCACGTACTCTTCCGATTGTTCCTGCAATCGGCTATTGGCAACAAATCGTGGTACCAAGGAGGCGGTTGAAGAGACATCGGCGAAGTGTCGCTCACAATCAGCTGCTTGCTTGAGCAAGTCGTCTCCTTCACCATCTCCATCCCTAATCAATGCAAAAAATTGGAATCAACGCAAAAGTCTACCTCTTTCCAATATAGAAACCGAGAGCATCCGTGTTCGATTCAGGCCCAGTGCCATCCTGTCGTCGAACAAGTGAACCTCGAGGTGACACGCACGGTTCGATTGTGCCATTCGTAGCTTCGGTCAACAACTCTCGCAGCACACCCGGCTCCATCACTACAGATGAAATTATTTCACTTTAAGCATCGTTCTCACCTTTGCCCGGTCGCTCCGGCGACTTGAAATGGTTGAGAAGCATGAGGTAGCGGCTCTTCAGTTTATAGTAATACGCTTCTCGATCAAACAACTTTCTCGAGAGTGTCCGCTCCCGCTCTTCTAAGGCCTTGATGATATACTGGAGTTCTGCGAAGCTGGTGGTAAACGACACAATGACCTAACAAGACTTGCCTAAGATCTCATTGTTGAGGAAGACATTCTGGCCGCGATATCCCTCGACGAGATCTTTCATCTCATTCACATCCCGCACTGATTCCTCCTCGAACACTTTTCTTGCCGCGTCATCAGTGACGCCGCCTTGAGAAAGGTCAAGAGGGATCCCCTCGGGAATGCCGATTTCTGCAAGCAACTCGATTCGAATTGACACAACATACCATCGCTTGTGCCACTAGAATTTCTCTCCTTGAGCTGTTCGATTGAGCGAGCTTCTTCATCGCAGAGTCGCATGATGAGTTCCTCTTTAGTTCGCACAGACTCTCGGAATGCCTCTACATTCGCTTCCAGCTCGCCAACCCTCGACTCTAACGATCTATGAAGAGAGGGCGATTAACAGAAAGATGATAATCTCCAACCTGTTATCCTCTTTAAGTTCCTGGCATTCGCGATTCTTAGCGTTTAATTCCAATTGAAGTTTCGTCAGCTCATCTTCGCGTTCCAGCATGAAGTCGATCTCCTCTTGGGCTACTTTGAAGGTCTCCAACTTCTTCAGCATATCCACACGCTTCTCGGCGGCAAGAAGAGCATTTCGTAGTACTTGGAGCATTTGCTCGCGAGTCTCACCGAGTTCTTCCACGTCACGAGTGTGCTCTTCGAGCTCCTCGAGCGCCACTACCCACTAAATCATTACACATATAATCCTAAGAAACTTTTCACCTTCTTGCAATCTTCACAATTGATACGTGGACGATCGGGACTCGTAGTACCGGCGGCGGACGGACGGGCTCCTCTCAGTCCATGCAGGGAGGCACGCGCCTTCTCCAAGGCTCTTCGTGCAGGCTTTTCCATTCGTACGATCTTCTCCTGAGTCCGATGAATAAGGGCATCAGTTCGCAACAGAAACACTTCCTGAATCTAGCTATGAAAACAAGGATAGATAAGGCACCCGCGGCATCTCCAAACTTCGATCGTTGAGATCTCCTGATGGATCGAGATAAAACGTTGAAGTAGGTGCTGATTGAGCTAGATGCGGTTCGGCATCCTGCAATTTCAAATATTTCTTTACAGAGGAAGCCGGTTATAAAAATTAAATCTGGTAATTACAGCAAGCCTATACTCACATCCCAAATTCACACAAACATCACGACGACTATGGGCACTAAAGAAGATTCGACCTTGAGAAGAGCAACAGGATCCTTCGAATCGACGACCGTGTCCGTGCTCGATGTGTTCCGAGGTCCAAGAAGGCCGAGAAGTTCGGCTGGGATGTCGCCTTGACCAGTGTTTGGTGCAGGGACAGTCGTTCGTCTTCTGGGCATTGGCACCTGCTAACATCAAACAATGAACTACCACATACCGGTGTATCATCAGCTTTTGAAGCTGTGCCTTCAAGATCTTCAGATGCTTCAACTTCCACTCTCCTCGACGAAGAAGCGACAATGTCAATGGGGGCAGTTGTTGTCTGCTCGACGACTGCTGGAGTTGGTGTTGTCGATCTCGTTCGCTGTGGGCTGGTCGCATGCGAGTGCAACGCTGCTAGTTCCTGAAGAAGCGTTAATCAGAAGCGAAGAGCATACGTGGTTAGAAAGAGTGAGTTGCGATGGAAGAATGGCTTGGTAGTGTCGTTTTCGCACGTCCTGCATGGCCTTGAGCCAGTCGGCGCGTTGCCGCTGCGATGACGCTTCGAAGATGTGCACCTCGCCGTCGATACGAATCTCGAAGCGACCCGTGTCCCGCGGGTCGTAGGTGAAGGCGGCACCGCTCAAGGGAACTCGGCCCACACAACTCACATCCGATTTCTCTCTACACAAGCCCATTCATTCGGGAAGAGAAATGAAGCCTTACCGAAACCAGTAGAGGTAAGGCGACTCATCGGACAGCGCGAACCAAAAACGTCGGCGCGACGCAACACCGAGTGCACGAGGCTCCACCTGAAAATGCTTGCTTGTTGATTTCGATTACATCAACGTCAAAACAGATATGAGTCACCACAATCTGCAGTCACCCTCACTCCACTATAAAGCAATGGGCCAAACCTTATTGAAGAATCCGGCAATGACAGTTCTGTGTGTATTGGTGGACGGAGACCGCGACGCCGTGCCGAGACCCGCAGGTAAGGACGACATCGCGTCTCAACTGGCATCGTCTTCAATCGTTCACAAAGAATCGCAAGAATAGCAGCCAAAGAGCTGTCCGTTTCATCGACGGAGCGTGCATTAATCAGTCAATCAGCTCACTAGCATGAACATTTATACAATTCCTTCTCTTTTCACACGTGAGCATCATATTCAGATTTGATACAGAGCAGTAATGAACCCGTATTGTCACATTGTCTAAAGTCAAAGCCACTTATACAAGGCAAATCTACAACTGCAAGCGAGCAGCAATGGCGTCGAAAACGGTGCCCGAACCCCCGATGGCTTCCTTGCCGCTTGGCTTCATTTGTCGAAAGGAGAGAGAATCTTCGAGAAACTGACGTCCGCGAAGGTACGACTTGGTCCATTCGTCCACCTTCTGATCATTCACAGTCGAACTTAGTTCTCTAAAACAAGCCAGATATGATTACAAAGAGTTCAATACTAGTCAAAGAATCTGTGAACGACAAACGTCCCATAAACAATTCTCTTTTTTTTCACTCAGACGTCTCTCTCTTACGGTTCAACCACGGCAGTCTGAATCATCATTTTGGTCACCACTGATTTCACAATACCACCATCCCAATTCTCCTTCTCCATTCTCTCGCTTTCGGAGAAGTTACAAGAACATACGCAAGATTCATGTCGTCTGCCATCTTCATGAACATGGCGAGGCCATCGTGAAGAAGCTTCTTTGCTCCTCGACTAAATTATCACTTCAGTTAGACGTGAGCCAGTAAGAGAACCTGTCAAGAAGCGATCCGAGTCTCGTTTCCAATTGAGACAATGCCCTCTTCGTCGCTTCCATTGTTTCAGCGCCAAGCGCTAATGTTGAAGCTGTTCGAATGAGAGAAGCCACCTTTAAAATGAATATTCAAAATACGAAGACGCCCATACGTGCTCTTGGAACACCGAGTGAATAGTGGCAAGCATTCGCTTCAATTCGACGGCGAGCAGCACGAAGTCTCTCTTCAATGGATCACTTTCCGCGAAAATTGATCTTGTGACTAAAACATCTTCGAGAATTCAAAACCAACTTACGATCAAGTAGAATGTTGTCCAGAACATCATGTGATCGAAAGAAACGAAGAAAGAGCTGCAGAATTGCATCCAGAGTTGTCACAAGCTGCGCACTGACAACATAATCCAATGGCCAGGGCAGCTGCAATGAAAATACTTCATTGAGTTGACTCAAGCCTTTGCTCGAATTGTCCACTTGACGCCGTCCTGGTCTGCGCTTTGAGACTTCTGGAGATACCAGCGCATGGCTCGCGTCGCTCCTCGGTCGTTGAAGTAGCGCTGCTCAGGTCGACGCGCACTATAGCCGTGAATGCTTGCGAGAAGAGCGTCACGGAAAGCCGAAGCTGCACCCATCCCGCCGAGAACATCATTCGCACAAGTGCGGAAAATCTCGCCCGTGAAAATCACCTATAAATATTCACCTTGAGTATGCCAGAACGATGCTTACATAGATGTCGTCGAGTACTGATTGCAAGCGGTCTTCCTTTAACAACTCTCGATCCAAGCGGCTCATCACTTGCTGCGAGCAAATCGTCGCCGTTCTTTCCAAAGCACTTGTCAACTCCATGTCTATTATAAGTCTGCAATATAATTGTTTGAAAACAAACACACTAAATTACCCTGAACGCCATCCATAATCATTGTAGAGAACTTGATAGAAATTTGTGCTGAATAGTCCTCTGCCCTTCGACACTTCTCGCGGCCCTTCTTTCGTTTGCTCATTCTCTTGCATTTCCTCTTCTTCAAGACTCGTCACGTCTTCCACTTCATCTTCGAGAAGAGATCCGCCTTCGACTAGTCTCCTTCGTGCTCGAGCTCCGGCAAGAACGGCTTCCAGCAAAGCATCACTCCACAGGAGAGAATTCCTCGTTTCTCGTAATCCTAGTTCACCGTTTTCCAATTTGTCGCTAAAACAAAAGTTTGCCAAGTTCGAGTAGATCTCACTTGTATATTGGATACTCATGTTCATGGAACTCGCTCACACGTCCCGTCGTAAAAAGGCAATCCAGATAGTTGAAGAGGGTTTGAAGTAAATCGTTTTGCAGTCGTGCGATCAGCAACGCCTAAAAGGAAACAAAGCGTGTGAGTGCAAGCGCGATACCTCGTCTTCAGCAGAAACTCTGACTGGCCGACGAAAGTAGGATGCAATAAGGTAAGACCAAAGACGATCAAGTTCCGACCAATTCTCTACTGAAAAGAAAACAACATGTTAACAAAAGTTGACAGTAACCGTCTAATGTCTTCTTGTTCCAGGTTCGCGCAAACGGCCCGACAATAGCATGAATCAAGGCAACTTTCTTCAACAACGGCTTCACTTGACAAGGTAGACTGAGAAAGGCTAAAAGTTGAGAGTCTGAGTGAAGAAAGGCTTGAAACTTACAAAATTCTGACCATCTCAAATGTAGAACGTCTTCATGATGTTCAAGAAGAAAAACCTTCGTGAAAGAAGCGAGAACTTGCTTGGCGACAGAATTGTGATCATTTTCGGCAAAAGCTCTTAGTTCATCGAGTTGTAATCGCGTCTCGACAAACTCCGTGCCGAGAAGCCGAAGCTAAAGACGAAGCATAGCGCATGGCTTCGACCAATAAGACTCACTCGAATGAGACTTGTGCGATCGTAGTCACAAAGTCGATCATCGTCGCCATCTTCCACATCAGAGCCCACGCCTTCATCGTATCCGTATCGCTTCGCGGCTACCCGCTCCCAGTCGGCCGCCTTTGCTCGTCGCGCAACTACAATATTTAACAAATACAAATATTTCAGAAACGCTCACCGGCGCTAGGTTTGAGAATGCCGAACTGTGGATCTACGGTCACTTCTCCGTTCTCGGTGACACCGAAGAGATCCGAGGTCGACGGCTCCCAGTCGATAAACCGTAGCACATGCTCGATCAACATGGACGAACTCAAATCGTACTGTTTTCTGCAACAGCACACAGTTGGAAAGAAAGATCTTTCACCTCTCCTTCCACACTTTCAATTCTCCATTCAATCGAACGCCTTCTACAGCTTCGTTCTCCATCACTTCTCGAAGTTGGACGCCATTAGGCGGCTTCGCTTTCCAACTACGAGGTGGATCGGGCCACTGGGGAATCGTTATACCTTTAGAAGCTAACCTGGCGAGGTGGCTTCTGGTGTTTCGCTTTGACTTCAACCCAGTGAGCAGTTTCGCCAAGAAATCCACCGCCACTTTTCTCAAACTAAGAAACTTGACCCAAAGAAGACTATAAACCTCGTCTTGAAGACCAGGAAAGGCGTCGACATCGCCCATATCGCCATTCTCATGTCGGGCTATACCCACCATGTCTAGACTTATCTTCACAATGTAAAAGAGATAATGTGAGTAAAAAAATACAGCAAGCCCGCCACACGACAGGATCAGAAGAAGTGTCCTTTCGGCGCAGGAATACCTTTATTCTCTCACAACTAGCACTTCGCACACAGAAGTCGGTTGGATAGATACATAAAGCACGCGACTCTCGGATTTTGAAGGCAGTTACGAGAAGTAGAGTTTCCGACATTGCCCTCAAGAAGACAGCACACACTATCGCAAAGCACTGCTCACAGCAAACGTCACCAAAGAGAGTAAAATCTAGTTCAATTAGAAACAAGCCACAAACATCGAATTGCCTCCGGTTATAACCGCCTAGAAATCTAAACAAAAGGTCCTGAATCTAACAAAAACAATCTCAGTGACTATTCTAGCAAAACGTAAAAGAGAGCACCATCTAGAGTTTGAGCAGTACAACAGAAGAGACGGGGATTTGAATGAGACAAGAGATAAACAACAAAACCTGACTAGTTCACATCTACGAAGCTTAGTCTCACAACGCATCTCATACATCGAATAATTCAAACATCGAATAACTGAAACACCGTCTCAGATCTTAAGTTGCACTGCTACCGAGCTTCACGGGGTAAATGAAATCCTACTCTACCATACTCTTCTCTTATCAGTTGGGCGAATCCGGTCGCAAGAAATTCTCTTCGAAGCGATCGAGGTTGGTCTGCGCGAGAGTCGTCTTCCCTCTAAAACGTCGAAGTTTAAACATTGAATATTTCCATACTTGATGCTATTCAAGCCCTTGAGTGTAGCATCAACGCGTTCGATGTCTTTTCGCTGCGACTCGAGTGTCTCCTTCATCTCACGATGCACCCCTCCGACCATCCCGCGCAGTCCCTCGTGCACTTGTTCCATTTCTCTGAAATTCTGGCTTCGAGACGTTCCACAACTCTAACCTCAAGGCTTGTGTCTCGCAGTGGCTCGTATGCGCCGAGGCGACTTGCTGCATCCTCGCGGCCAGATGAGACCGGAATTGATCCTTGAGATGCTGTTCCTTGGCGGAAGAGTTCCAGCGCAGACGCTCGTATGCGTATGCTGCTCCATACAATGCACCAATTCCCGCAATCACCTAAACAACACTTTTAATTAGAACAATAGAGGGCACAACCTTCCATCCAACGGCACGATAGAGTACTCCGCCAACGAGAATGACTCCAATGCCGCCATTCGCCACGTAGGCGGCCGAAGTGACGATGAGCTGTGTCATGAGAGCGCTTTCTTCCTCCTTTGCCGCCGTCGCATCCAGTGACGTCTGCGAGCGAACGGGTTGCTGAAGCTCCAGTGGTTTGACCAAAGATGAATTTACCATAGCGGTTTTCAGAAGATTCGTCTCAATGGCCGTCACCGGTTTGCCACTGCGATATGCAACAATACGACGAATGATCGATGACAAGCCAAAAGAAAATCTACAAAAAAAAATAATTCGACGACACAAAAATCCCATACCTGAATTCCAAATCTTCGTGAAAATCGGCGGTGAGTGCTGGACAGTCGACGCGAATTTGGAACTTGAACGGAGCTCGGTATTTCCATATTTCTTCAAGTTTCGTCTGATACTGTTCCGCAAGAATCTGCTTCACATAGCCTTCAATAGCAAAATTTTCTTTCACTTCTTGAGTAACTCACAGAACATGTCGTTCTCGAGGTTCCAGATTCGTGACATCAGGCCACCTGTGCAACGAGCTTCAAGCTCCTGTGTCACAAGTTGGTCCGTGAATTCGGCCAACGCCTAAGCAGTTAATTACTCTCGCACCCTTCCATACCTGTTTGTAGTGTTGAATAGCGACGGGATCGTCTACAAACGGCTGGCTGAACTTGTCGATGAGAGCCGCAAGTCGGTGAATCTCTTCGGTGAAGTCCGCCGACACCTTCAGGTGGACTTCGGCACGGAGTCGTTCTGTCTGCTCCTTGTACGCTTTCTCGAATGTCGCAAAGTTCTCGAGACATAAACGGAAGCGACGTGTGTCCTGTTCCAGAGCAGTCTCGAGTTCGGCCCTGAAGATCCAACAAGTCAAATACTCTCATGAATAAGCAAAACCGACAAGAAAACCGAAATGAAAACCTACATTTTAGTCTGTGTTGCGCCTTGCACAGAGTCCACATTAGAACGCATTTTCGAGAGGATTTCACGGCCACGACGTACGTGCTCCTTGAACTTCGACAAGATAGCAGATCGGGATATACATCGCTAAAAAGCAGGCTTTTATATTTATAAGCTCCGCAACCTCAAACTGCTCCTCAAACTCCTTGAAGTCCTTCATGCGAACGCCAAAGCCCTCGAGTTGAAACGGCTGGCTAACTAAGCCTTTCGCCTTCAGTCGGGCATCCAAGACTTCGCGTGAGGATACAAAGAAAACTCGCGATTCAACTTCGGCCGGTGTACAAACCTATAAATACTGCGTTCGGAAGAAGCGTTTGAAGTCTTACATGAATCTCTTCGACGAGAAACTGTCTGAAGCGCACCATGTGCTGCTTCTTTACTGCCTCTCTGCCTTGATCCGATTCGGAAGCACTCGCGTCCCAGCGGTTGTTCAATATGAAAATATTCGGCTTCGAAAGCTTCTCCGCGACACGATGGAAGAAGCTCTTCTCCTGAACAAATTTTTTTTATTCTAGTCTGAGGCATCAAAACGAACCGCTTGCGTGAGTGTCGATTCGGCATTGCACACGAGAACGAAGACATCGGCGTCGAGACAGTGTTTGTCGATCCACGCATCGAACTCTGGCGAGAGGTCGATGCCGGGACTGAAATTTTATTCCTTGTGATCTTTCCCAGAAAGCACTTTTAAGATTTCTCCAAGGATCAAATCTTGTCAGATTTCGTTCACCTTATCAACATTTTGACTTTCGATCGTACCTGTCCACTATGACGACGTCATTCTGCAAGAACTTGCTGTCGGCACGCGGATGCACGATTCGAACGAGCGAATCTCTTCCCATTGATGCCGAGTCGCTGTTTTCTACAAATTATTTTCTACAATCTTGCGAACTATGGCAAACCTATAGACATAGCATGTCCAATTTCGCTGAGCTCGCTTAGGGAATGCGGCCTGTCGTCACCCTCAACGAGAATGTGACTTGAATCACCGCCTTCCACCTGAACGCGATATTTGAAGAAGAAAAAAATGCTAGAAACCTGAAGGAAACAACAGGTAGTATGGCCCATTCCTTGTGGTAGGACTTTGGCGTGAAGCATCGCATTCACCGTCGTGCTTTTACCATTGCTTGTTCTGAAAATAAACCAATGAAATTTCAAAACACTTTTTCATCATGCCATTGATAAACAAACGAACCTCCCAAAGAAGACAGCCTTCATATTGTCGCGCGCAAATGTGTCGCGTATAGTCCGTATGGACTCGTGGAAGCGCGCCACCTCTGACTTCTGTTCGGGGTTCACCATGGCCGACGCGATGCCTGCAACGTTCAGATGAACCCGAGTAGAATTGGCTCAGCTACGCTTCAAACTAGCAGGCGAAATTTTCTCCAGCGTTTTAGAGCCACGCACAAAACAAATCAGACTTCTCGCTTTGAAGCAATTTTGAAGTGCAAGAATTCACAACCACATTCACAATGCTTTTCATCATCACACGACATTCACTACCAACCTGGATTGAGAATGATTTCTATGTCTAAATTGACTCCAGTTAAGCAAAGATTCGAGGTTGTTACCTTGGTAGAACTTCTCCAGTTCGTCAACATAGACATCGAGGTCTCCGAAGACCTTGCCGATCTCGCGCTTCGCATCGGAGAAACGAGCTAACGGCTCAGCCTCCACACGTGGACGTACTGGACCCAACTTTACTAAAGAAAAAACATTATTTTCGCCCTCAGACAAAATGCAGAAAACAAGGGAAAACTCACGGCTGCGTGTTTGATCACCGCCGGCGAAGTTGATCACGCCCGACATGCTGCCGTTCGTGGGTGACGACGTGGTCGGCAGCTGTTCGCTTGGTATTTTGCCTGAAATCGGGCATTTTGATGGAAGATATTACGAAACAGCGTGTAAAATGAGTCGAAAATGAGACAAAACACGTAGAATTCTAGAATGAGAGAAAGTGAGGAAACTCGCGCTTCTTACTGCGTGCGTTGTTGAGGTGCACGCATTTTGAGCCAAGTAGATTTTTTCATAGCCCGCTTTGAGTGTCTCTTTGATTTTGCTTTTTTGCGTCGTTCGACAAGTTGATTTTAGACCTTTATTAGTGTGTTTGTTCTTTTTATGGCAGAAGGGAAAATTGTTGATAGTATAAGTAGAACAAGGAGACCATTGGACCAAGGGATGTGGCCGTGACCAGTACCTGAAGCTCTCTTTCAAATGCTCCCTTCTTACTGGCACATCCGTGGGCAGATTGTTGACAACGACAAATCGGTAGCCGAGGCGCCAGATACTTTCCACGGTCTCCTCCACATTTTGATTGTTCGTCCAGGGATGATCACTGGGGAGGAAGATGCCTGTCATCCTTCTCTCTTGATCTAAAGCGAAGACAAACCAGAGAATTGTGGATGTTCATTAGGATGAGTGGCGTTGAAGACGCGTGCTTCTCGACAGCGGCGGATCACTCTTTCTTCATTGATCCATATATAACAAGCATGCTTCATGATTTGAAGAATCTCTTTTGGAGAAGAAGAGATACCTTGGCGATGGGGTGTGGCAGACCGGGTGGAGGTTTTGGGAAGTCGAAGTCGCAGATGACCTCGTCGTCGAGTTCCTCTTCCGGACGGCGTGTCAATCCCGCCATCGTTCACTTTCTTCTTTTTCTTGAAGAAATGAAGAAGAAGAAATAAAAGTTGACAACATGAATGACGCGTCACTGACATGGAAGTGAAATGAAGCTCTCTAGAATTCTGGACCTGCAGAGAGTTGGAGGGGGAAGGCGAGGGAGATGGACCTCCCGTCGACAAAGTCTTCAAGGGACTTGTTTCTACAATTGACTGATCGGTCCTCAGTTGGTCCTTCCCACGTTCATTGAAGAAGAACAGTCCGGAACTCTCCTTCTTCCTCTCTTCTCATCTACGAAGTACTTCTCAAGTTCTTGAAATGAAAAGACACATTTTATTTCCGAAGAAAAGTTAGAGGAAGAAAGAATGAGGATAGAACGCTCAGACCCACACGTTGACATCTTTCTTGCTGAGATCGCTGAAACTCAAAACGGATAACGCTAGACATAAAGCCAGTGTGAGGCCCGAATGAAATCAAAGAAACAAAATATTCCTGATAGATAATGCAAGAGGAGGACGAATTCTCAAGAGGGACGCCGTATGCTCTGCTTCTTTGGGTGAGGAGGGAGAACTTCACCTTACACGTCTCTTGCGCTTACATTCAAGCAGAAGAACAAATAGATAAATAGACTCAAATCTCTAGTACGAAGGAGGAAGATGGGAGGAGGAAGTCTCTTTGGAAGAACTTCATGTCAGACCACGAAAGGTCGGATCCTAAAAACGTTCTTTCTTATTGAAGAAGCTTGCCACCTTAAGGCCTTGGATGCGGAGGAGCCAGTACTGCTCCTTCAGCTCGAGGATTCGCATCTTCTTCTCGGTCACGGCCTTGAGGGCTGCTCGCTCCTCGTCGAGGAGTTGAAGACGAGCCTGGCTGACGGGATCCGTCGGAGGGTTCGCTTCGGTCGTGCCCTCGCGACTTGAAGACGTGTCTGAAGCCGCCACTCTAAAGCAACTTCTTTCTTCACGCACACGCAAACCTAGAGGATGTTGAAGGATCATCGACGGGGACGACGGGAGAGATCTGTCTGAGGGGCAGCGTCTCGGCTGTCACCATTCCACCAGGAGTTCCCGTGAAGAGTCTGCAAAAGGCCTTCTAGAGTTGAGCTCGTCTCTTACGCGGCCCAATCCATGCTCGGTGTGGAGATGACGGGTTCGGCTGTGGCACCGAACTGCCGAAAAGCGAGATCCAACTGCTCGCCCTTTGGATTCTGAAGAGTCAAGACAGGGAAGAAGAGGGAACCTTCATGAGGGGCATGAAGGCGGAGACGATCGGATTCACGGAGCTGATTTGGTCGAGGGAGGAAGGCGTCGCTGAGGACTCCAAATCTAAAGACTCTTTGATCTTTCTCTTGGAGAGAGGGGCTGACCACTGTCGTCGTCAAATGCCGTGTCATTGTTGAAATGAGAGCTGCCACTGTTGAGACGACGTCGACGAGTGAGCTTGGCGTTGATGGCCATGCTCTCGCCGTTCCTCTGCAACTTCGACTATTTCTCGGTCTTCTCCCTCTATCCTTACCTTCATGATTCGATAGAATCTCTCGGCGATAGGCGACAATTCTCGTGGACGATTGGAACGAGACGGTCGCTGTTGCTGAAAAGGCGTGTATTCACGGGCTTCCAGGCTCTCACCTCAAATTCCTTGACCGCCTTCTCGTAGTCGATGATCTTTTGCCTCACGTCGATAGCCGTTCTCTCGGCCACGCCCAGGAGTGTCAGTCTAAAAGTGTGTAAGAGTGGTACAAGAGATGAAAACCTTCGGGCAAGACCCTCAAGGACTTCACGCTTCTGTAGACGGGCACTCGCTTTCTCGGGCTCTCTGCAAATTGACATCAAAGTCGATGGAAGAAGACTCACGGCGTGCTGTCGTCCATGCGCATCTTGATGATCTTGAAGAACCTCTCGTAGGTGTCCACCACGAGCTCCTTCTCCTCAGCTGTGAAGTTGGCCTTGCGGATTCGCTGTCGCTTCGGCGCCTGCTGCGACATCGACCAGGGGCACCTCCTAGGGCAGGAAAAAGAGTTGAACACTTTGTCACACCGCACGGTCTAAAGACCCGCGGACTCGCACTTTTGCTGTCTTCAAAGCTTCGAGAGAGTTCAGGTCAGGGCTGTCATTCAAAAATTCATTCAGTTCAGTGAGAAAAAGGAGAAAGAGAGAGAAGAACCTGCAAGGGGGCGATCTCGCAACATGCTTTATTCAGAGCTGCCCCTTCCCTCTTCCCTCTCCTCCACCACCCACGCGGCCAGCGCCGCCCTCATGAGAAAGAGGTGCAAAGTGGCCTCCCCATGTGAAGAGAAAGAATGGAGCAAGAGAAGGGGAGGGGAGCTTCTTCAAACAATCAACGATCTTTCATCTTTTTCCCGACAACTCTCCCTCCTCCTTCTGCCCCAAAAGACGTCTCTCTTCCCAAGCAGAGTGTGAGTGAAGGAAGAAGGCAAAGAGAGGAAGAGAGGGAGAGAGAATAGGGAAGATGCGGGGCGTCCGCCCTCGTCGAGCATGCATTTCCCTGGCCTCCTTCCCCCGTCCCCTTTCGGGCTAAAAGAGGAAGCGACGGGGCGAGGAGTCCTTCTCCCCCTCCCCCTCCCCTTCTCCTTGCTCAGAGATAACGAACGAAGCAGCGTCGCCCCTCCTGCCCTCTTCGAAGTGGCGAGTGGAGACGGTGAAACAAGGGCAAGCGGAGGGCGAGGGCCGCGGAGAAGAGCCTCGCCCCTCCTCGCCGGCCCTCTTCGGGCGACCAGGCACAACGCCGGGTTCTCACTCTCTCCTTCTCTCTCAACCCCTCCCTGCATATTCCCACAACCACAAATGAGTCGCTGACTTTCACTCCAAGTCCCTACAAGGAGAAAGTCGACAGTCTAGAAAGAGATCTTCCGGAGCTTGAAAGAGTGACAGAAAGTCTGAATTGAGGAGGGAGAAGGAAGAGAGGAGAAGGAGGAGGGTGAGTCTCACACTCGACAGAGTGATGCTGTAAGGGAAGGAAGGCGGAAGTCTCGGACTGAGGCAGGGGCAGGGGTTGAAGGGAAGGGCCTCCTCTCCTCTCGTCGGGGAGAGGGGAGAGGGACGGGGTTATTGAATGCCGACTGAGGGGAGGAGGGGGAGGAGGGGTGGGGGCGAGGCTCTCCCCCCTTGCCCCGCTCCCGTCTCCCCGC